>VDFB02291938.1:0-143950 GCA_007258455.2 Sequoia sempervirens
TTTCGATCCTCGTAGGCTGACAGGGTGTGCAGAGGATCATCGGTGGCAGTTATCCAGTGTTTGGTAGCTCCAGTTTGCAGTTGTATCAGGTTGGGCCTTCGCAGAATCTTCCAGAGAGCTTTTTCAGAGAACTTTCTATTTTTAGAAAGTTAGGTCAGATGGAAGCTGCTATTTCGGGCAGGGCACCTGGTGCAGTTATTCAGCTCAGATTCGACCCAGTTCAGTAGTTGATTGATTTGACGGAGAAATAAGGAGTAATTAATGAGTTATTAAATATTTAATAATTTGACTTTATAATAAAGTCACTTTATTGAAATATTAAAATATTTAATTATTTGGCTTAGTTATAAAGTATTTAATTATACTTTATAATATATTATTAAAAGGTGACTTAATGAGTATTTATATTCATTAAAAAGGGGACGCCAATGATTAATTATTTCTCCTAAGTTCTAAAGTGCGAATTAAATCATTTAATTTAAATGATTATTTTAAAGGAGTTGGGTCGAATTTTTCAAAGGGCAGTATATATTCTCAGCAAGGACAAATCGAACCATTAGGATATGATTATTTGATTGAGCATTTGTTTTGATGAGAATTTCTCTGAGAAGGAGAAGCCTAGGGTTTCCGTCTCTCAAGCCATTAAAGAACGATAAACTCTTTAGTGTTGCAGCCATTTGAGGTGGTGAAATATCCATTGAATTTGGCATTCAGGAGAGCTTCATCCAGAAGTTCTATTTGTGCTTAAAGGTGAAGATTTTATTTAGGGTATGAAGATTATTGAAGGTCTTTCAAGTGCAGACCCGAAGATTCATCGTTGGCAGCCATTAACGATCAGTTTCCAAGCTTTGTGTTGGCTGCTACAGTGACGCGTGAACAGTACCCGCGCTACAGTGACGCATGAACAGTACCCATGCTACAGTAAAAACGCTACAGTGATTCGCTACAGTAATTTGCTACAGTGATGTGCTTGGTTGGTGTTGCTTCATCGACATTTTCAGAGGGTTTCTATTGCTGTGATCATTTCCAAAATTTTCCAGTATGCTGATATGAAGTCTGCTGTAGCTGATCAGAGGGTTTCAAGGCATGTTTACCTGTGAGTTCATAAATTGTAACTACTAGATTTTCTGGGTATTGTTGTTTTAGATAATAGGGGTTATTTTATGAACTGGGTTGTCAATACATTATGAAAATAATGAGTATTTAAGCTGGTATAAAAATCTGGAATTTTCAGCTATGTATTTCCAATGCAATTTCAGTTTTGAGTAAAAAATTATTATTGCAACATCTCCTATTTTGCTGCATTATATTGTTGTATCAAACCATTGGCAATATATGATCAAAACACAAAGAAAAGTACAAACCCATCAAACACAAGACAAAAAACTTTATTATTCAGCATAGTTGGGGTTGAGAGACACCTGGTCTCTGACAGATGGTACGGCTCAATGTTGACACACTTCTTCCTCTGCAAGATGCTACACAGTGGTCCTCTGGATCTTGGCGCCCCAATAGAAGAAGACTAATGATGAAGATATAAGGCGATTTGCTCAGCAAGCAAAGTACGGCCCAGAATAAGGAGTACAGCCTGGTACTGATTATTACAGCAAACTGGTGATTTCCAGATCTGGTACGACAGCCCTAAACAATCCTTTCTCCCTCAGTATATAGCTTGCAACTTGTTCCAGTTGCTAAAGCACCTCCAAAGAAGATGATAGAGTGCCTGAATGAGAGGCGTTTTCTTCAAGACACTAGTACGGCTCCCAAGAAGGAAGTACGGCCTGCTGTAAGAAGTACGGCTGCTGTACAGCAGTCATTAATAATGTAGTACGGCCTCTGTGAATCTTCAAAGTGACAACAAACTAGGCACCTTGAATGCTGAATGACTTCTGGATAAATAACTATACTGAAACTCTGTAAACTACTATCCTTTGAAGCTCGGTGATTCCTCCTGAATGAAGAAACCTCTATGCTGGCAATAAATCAGGTGTTATTTTACACCCTTTGAATCGCTCTCACTGGAGATGGCTCGTTCTCCAATGCGTTCGAGACTGAAACCCTAAAGCTTTCGTTCTCTGGCAAAGGCTGATCAATTTTCAATTCACAAATGTCATAATGGCTCAAATCCCAATGCAAAACCCCTTTATCATTGAAAAGTGCGATTTCCTTAAAGATAGGGATTATTAAAAATATTCAACTTTTAATCTTTTAATATTTCCAAAGTCACAGCCAAATATTTTAATATAGATTTAAATGTCAATTTTGGCCCCTTCTGATGATGGCGCACCCCTCAAGAAGAATCACTTAAGTTATAATTTAATATTATAACTTTATATTATAATCATTAAATAATTAATATTTAATTAATGCAATTAAATATTAATATTTCTCTCGTTACTCATCCGATGACTGATCCGTCTGAAGCTGACGAACTCTGAAGTGATTCTGAACGCTGCCAAAACCATACTGCTAAAAATAGCAGGGGTCCCACGCTGACTGCCAGGAACTGCTAAAAATAGCAACTTCTGCAAGAAACGTCCGAATGAGCCCGAACGAAAGCCAATTGATCAAAACTGCCAATCTGAAGCTGAGCCAAACTCCGAAATGACCCTCTATACCATCCATCAGCCTACGAGGGTCGCAGTATAGGCTAACTCTTACGAACTCTGATGCTCGCCAAAAAATGGGGACATGACATATACCCTCGATCCTTGACTCTCCAACAAGTGGCGTGCTTATGTGGTTTCCTTGAGCATGCTTATGTGGTATCCTTGATCCACGAAACTCCAAAACTCCTATGTTTTGCACTGTTTACACTTACCTACCTCCCAACATGACCCAAGTCGTCATTAATGACCCAATAAGGCCTTGCAACCACCCAATTTGATTTTTCCTATCCAAAAACTACTATTCATCTCATGGGCACAAATTCACATGTACTTTCAAGGATGGAAGATGAAGAGCTTCGTGCCGCCATTATAGTGGTTGCACTTTTTATGTGAATAATTTTCACACAAGATCCAAGCCATCATTTCAACAAATTTTGGGAGATCTTACCTTGTTTTTCATGCAACATTAGTGACATCTAATCCTATGTCGATTTCTTGCATGTATTCAAGCAACCAAACAAAGTGCTATAAGTACGAGTTCATTTGGCATATTCAAGGTCAGTCACTTCTCCATTTTCACACAACTACAATGCCGAAGAACTTCTAGGGTTCCAAATCTTGCATGTCTAGTCACTGTGACAACAATTTATTTTGCAAATCATGAAGAGATAGCTATTGTGTGGCAGATTTTGTAACTTGAGTGTCTCCTTGGCTAGTTGTACATTTTCAAAAAAACTTTCAAGCAAAGAAGTGTGACAGATTTTTCTTATCTTAGGGTTTTCTCTCACCACATTTGTTGAAGTAATTGTAATATTGATCAAACAAGTGTTACAGCACTTTAATGCATTGTACATATTATTTGCAATGGTCTTTCCAATATTACATATGGAATTACGGAAGTTTGGAATGGGATTATCAAACATGTGCAATTGTTAAATATCATATCTCTTATGTTATTAATTTATCTTCTCTGATGGTCTATTGTGACTTTGTAACCTAATATAAGGCATCAATCTTGAAAGTGTTTAACCCTCACAACTTAAACTAAAAATCATCTATAACTAGTAGTTTTGAGTAGAAGCTAGTATGTGTGCATTTCATGGTTTAGTATTTAACCAAGGAAACATCTCTAGTAAGGATGTAATGTTGCAATGATGTTTTATCAAATTAATAGAATTATATCAAAAGGTTAGTCTTTGATCTAGTGACAGAATTTGGTGTCAAAGCATACACCTAGATACTACTGCAGTTTGTCTTTGTTTTATATCTTTAGTTGTGATTCAATCTTGTTAAAGATTTACCTCTAGGGACACCATCTTGGATTTAGCTGAGCCCAAAGTGAAAGGAGAGATTATCCACTCTTAGCAATTATCCTATCATCACTCACTCTTTGTTGATGATCCAATCTATCCACCTTCAGGAACAACATATCCCTAGCCTATAAGTGAATTGATCCCTCTAGAACTATGAGCAATGAATTCAATACCCAAAAAGAGTTTTTGCGCTTTTTGTGCAAACCAAATTTTGGTGATAGAGCACAATCTTATACCAAGATCAAGAAGTTCAATTGCACAAGTTATAAACTTTGGAAGTTGACGATGAAGGATGTCTTGGATGAAGGGGCCGATGGACAGCAATGAAAAAATGAGAGAAAACGTGAAGGTATATCAGATGCAAACTAGGTGGGTTGACAAGAAATCCCAAAGTACTATAAGGCTATGTCTTCCCAATTTTGTTTCTTGAATGTTTCTAATGAAAGTACCACATTTAAGTTGTGGAAGAGAATAGGTGAAATATATCAAACAAAGAGTCATTAACAAATTATATCTTAAAAGGAAATTAAATTCATTAAAAATAAAGGAAGGCAACTCTATTGCAGAACACTTGAATGCTTTCAATTATAGTCTATTGAAATTAATAAGATTGAGGAAGAGGATAAATGTATTTTACTACTCAATTCATTATTTTTGATTCTTGGGACAATTTAATTGTTTCTCTTAGCAGTTCTACTACATGTTTGAAATTGGATGCACCTATTGACCTTGCTTCCAGAAGATATGCAGAGGAAGTCTAATGATGACAATTCAAAGGAGGCATCGAATGTGAGAGAAAGAACCCAAGAAAATGGTGGTGGTAAGAAAAAAGGGGGTTAAAGATAATTCTAGAGATAGATCCAAAGATAATTTGTTATTTCCTGAATATCTAATTTCTGTGCATTAATAAAGTGCTTGGAATTCCAATTTTCTATATTAAGCTCTTGTTAGTTTTGAACAGTACATAACATCATTATTGTATGCTATTACTTAGTATTATGGTATTATTATAATATTGAAAAAATTTACAAAGAAAATCAAAAAATTATTGAAAATATCAAAGAGGGTTATTACAATTGCTCATCACCCTTCCGTCCACAAAAATCCAGAATTTTTTTGACATCCTTGAAATACATTCCCACACCCCTGAAAATTGGGAGAATTGTTGGGTCATAACTACTAAACAAAAATAGAGTCAAACATCTAGTATTAATTTTCTAGTATTTTGCAACAATGACTTGTAAAGTTGATTCTTTTCAAAATTAATTTGCTCTCCAAAATGACTCAGTTTCAAGTACATATGGAAAGTACTTTTTCTAGAATATAAAAGACTACTAAAATAAGAAATCTCATTTACAATGCAAGGTGAAAATATTTACCTCATCATTTTGCAATTTTCTTTTGACAAGAAGCCTCAACATTAGTCGCAATGAAGGTGTGAGTATTTGTTGTTTCTCCTCCTTCAGAAACACAATTGCTTTGCACTCATATTGATGTAGCTTCCATCCATTTCTCTACCACCAACCACAACAAAGTGTTGTTAAAAAGAAAATGAATGAAATAATATAGTACAAAGTTTAATTTCATAAGAAAAAATGATGCAAGCACTCTAATTACAGTCATATCGATGTAGCTTCCATTCATTTCTCAGTCATCAACCACAACAAAGCGTTGTTAAAAAGAAGAAGAATAGTAACATGATAAAGAGTTCAATTTCATAAGAAACAAATGATGCAAGCATTCTATTTGAAAAAATAACATAGATGAAAATTGGAAAACCAAGTGTTGTGAAGCCTTGCCAACTTGGACTCACAGCCTCATCAAATCTTTGTTGAGTGTGAGGAAATAACCATAAATACAAGTGCACATAAAATTTTAGGAGAGCCAACCATATCTATCACTAACCTTAAACTAGTTCTATCACTCATATTCTAGAAGTGTAATATTCCCTTCTCAAGCCTAGTTAGTTGTGTCAATTAGCCTATTCCAAAGTTCATGTAGGCTAATTGGTGATGGCTAGCGGACTCCAAGGTTCTTGGAGAGCTCAATATCCGATTTTCTTGGCATCCAAATGTGTTTTGGCATTTAGATGGCACTTTGGTTGGCAGTAATGTTCATTGTAATGTTTTTGGCCCTCTGGATTGTTCTCCACATTTCTTGGAGAACATGGCTATTTTCAATAAGTGCCCATATTGGCACCTGGCTTCTTAGTGCGATCAATTTCTGTTTCCGATGCCTCGGCGGTACTTTCCATAAGGAGGATGTGATTATTTTAATATTTGAACTAAAGTTACAAAGTAATGTTTTAATACTCACTTTAGTGTTAAATATTATGCAGTGATATTATGTTTCCCCAAGTTGGATGCCTAGGTAAAAGTGATATAGGGACTTTAAGTTCTTTTTAATTTGTTAAGGGGGCCTTTTCAAGAGAAAATGAAATATTTGAATTTTTAAAATCTCATATTTCGGGTTTTGGCTCTCATTTTCCTCATTCAAGTTTGCACACATAAAAGGATGTTGTCAGAATGAACATTGAGTTCTTCCAGGAATTGATTGAGGAAGAAAACCCTTATCAATATTCAATAGCTTTGATGGTGCAAGATTCATCCTAGCTAGTCTAGTGTTTACACTAAAGAAACACAATGATTTTCATGGAGTTTGGACCACTAAGTTACCGGTTCGGTTTTCGGTTCGGGTTTGGGTTCGAGGGTTCAATTCACAAGTTTGGGCAAAAAAAATTTTGGGGTTGGGTTCGTTAATACAAAAACATATAAAAATCAAAAATATATACATATCTGCAGCAGTAATTAAATTCAAAATACACCACCATATTAATAGTCAAATAACATAGCAAAAATAAACCACCACTTTCATACTCAAATATTAAAATATCAGTGATACTCAAATGTCATGATATAAATTAACGTTCAAACATAATAATGTCAAGTGTTTACAATCAGCCGTTATTGATCATTGATCAATCATATAGGTCATCAAAAAAATCCTCATCAGCATCCATATTAGAAGCTACATGTTGTGGTAAATCAATTGAACCACAAATAGCGTCAGTGGCACTCGCACAAGCACTGCCACTAGCACTCTCATGCTCAGTAGCTGCCTCAAGCTCATAGTCATCATCAATATCAAGTGTAGCTAAGTGACTTGTCGAAGCATCCAATTCAAGACGCTCTAGCTCAATATCCCACCTCCTTATGTCTCCTTCTTTGTAGGAACTTTGTTTGTGTGTAATGAGGCACAAGTTTGAATGCACATACACCTACACCAAGTCCTCTACCTTTTTTGAATGTAGCCTATTGCGTTTTATTGAGTGGATGAAGGAGTATGTGTGTCGATTCCTCTCAGAAGAAGACGAACTAGCAACCTATTAAGACCAAATTAAAAAGTTAAGAGTTACAAAATTTAACTAAATAAAATTAAAATTAAAATTAAAATTACAAAATATAAAACTTTAAATTTAAAACATAAAAGATTTTGATTGTAAAACTTACTTGGGATAAAACTTTTATTGCAAGAGGTTGGAGGTGCATGTATTCTTGGACTTGGAAGTACCACCAACTATGAGCATCCACCCTGTACTTGTCTCGAAGAGCATCAAGACCACAATCACTGGAGCATACAAAACCCATGAACTCGGCCCTCACCAGATCACATTGGTCACGATCACTGGAGTCTACAAAGTGTTGCTTTGTACCCCTTGAGCCACTTCAACATCTCTATATGAAACAGAAAGTATCTAGCACTATAGTATTTGGGACTCAATGCAAAAGCAAGAAGATGCAACGGAGTGGTCATTTTGTTCCATCTCTCTACAATGATTTTATGTAGCTCTTTGAAGAACTTTTCATCAAGATCTTCCTCTTTTGCATTGATGATGGTTTTCATCTTCTCAATCATTGAATCAATGCCATCATATACTTTTCCCAAACAAGGTCTATCCATGTTAGTGTAATGGATCATGCTCGATATGGGCTCAGTGAAACTAAGGAGATACTCAACACGATCCCACCAACTGTCATCTAGGATCATTTGCTTAACCTTAGTTGCCCTTTCAGTGCTAGATTGCCTCTGTATGGACCAATTAGGGCTGATAGTGCCTCACGAACCTTCACAAGTCATCTCAGCACAATTGTGTTGGAGGAAAAATGAGTCTCAAAACTCTGTTTGAAAATCAAAATAAAATATAATTTAAATTTACAAAAATCAAAATTTAAAATTAAAAGAAAATTAAAAATATTGAGAATTAACTTACCTTCAACAACTCCAATTTCGAGAATTGAGTCTAAATTTTCCTTATGACATATGGTGGTTGGTGACGAACATTTGGATGTCTTCAGCCTCAACATACCCCTGTTTGATCCACTCAATTTTGCTTCCAATTTTTTGTAGCATAAGATTGAAGGAGTGGACAACACAAGGTGTCCAAAAAATGTGTGAATACTTCTCCTCAACCAATAACCCAAAAGCCCTACAATTTTCTGCATTGTTAGTTACAACTTGCACAACATTTTGATGGCCCACTTCTTCAATAGCTTGACAAAGGATGTTAGCAATAAATGCACCATCCTTCACCTATCCTTCACAATCCACTACTCTCAAAAACATTGCCCCTTTAGGGGACACTACAATAACATTGATCAATGGGCGATTTTTTGCATCTTTCCATCCATCAAAAACAATGGTCACCCCTATTTCGATCCACGAATCCCTTATGGGCTTCAAAGAGTCCACTACATATTTAACCTCTTTATCTAATAAGGTGCAACACACCTTCTCAAAACCTAGGCCCTTATACCCTTTGGAGCCTCATTAATAGACTTCACCATTTTTTGCCAATATGGTTAGCGAACAACATTGAATGCCAATACATTGGCATAGACACATCTTGCTATGTCTTGATCAGCAATCTCTCTTGCCTCATTCTGAAATGAAGTTTCCAATGGTCCCTTAGATATTTTATTGGTAGAACGCACGGTTTGCTCTTGAGGTATGGACATATATGGATGGCTGTCTATAGGTGGAAACTGAGAAGGCGGTGTAGGGGACTTCATCACTAGAGATCCTTTCTTTAACAAAGGATGACTTATTTTAAGACAAATTGCTGCTTGGTCTGATTTTTATTGCTCAGCAATATATCCCAATACTATGGGTTCTAGAATGCCTTGTTTATCTGAACCTGGACAATCTTTGATGCCTAGTCCAGAGATCTTGCACAAGTGCCCTTTCACTCGACTGTATGAGCTCGAATATCTATCATTGTAATGACTACAAAACCAAACATATGCTCCACTGCCTGGAAGTTGTTGAACCATTTCAACATATTTCCAAAGGGGAGAGTTTGGGTCTGTTTTGAAACAAGATTGGTTTGAGCCTAAGGAGGTAGAACTAGTTGCCATTGCAATAACTAAGGCACAACACATTTCAATTATTCAAAATTTCAAAGTATTGAAACTAAATAACTTAATTCATTTCAAAAAACTAAAAAAATTGAACATGTGTTATAGACACTTAGAAGAATGAAAACAAAGAAAAAACTTAAAAACAAAACAAAAGAGTTCATTTGTAAAAAAAAATGTCAAAAAAAAAAAACCAAGAAACTTCTAAAAACCTATCTCTTTTGAAGAAATCTTGCTCTATGATCTTCTTTCCAACGAACGAAAACTTGCAAGTGCATAGGAATAGCACAACAACCAACTTCAAACAATCAACAATCAACCTTCAAGTCTATTCAAGCTTGTGCAAGCAAGAAAAAAAGTTCAGCAACGGAGGCAAAAAATCTTGTTTTTCATTCACAAATTGTTAAATGAGTATGTTTTTACCTATTTGATGTGTTAGGAGGCAAATATTAGGGTTGGGAATATTTTAGTCTTTAAAAGTCAAAATAATATTAAAAAATTGCAAAAACAGTCAAAATCCTATGGATTGGGCGTGAAGTTGCCCGAGTTCGATCTGGGTCCATCAGGATCGAACCCACAGGCTGTGTGGGCCAGACCTTGTTCGGACCCAATCCAGACCGGACCAAACCCACGAGCTGGAGTCGAACCAAACTAGGATTAGGGGGCTAGGGGGGGAAGAATTGATAACTTAGCTTCTAGGTGGTGGAGCATATCTTTGGATTTGTAGTCATTGCAATGTTAGATATTCGAGCTCATACAATCAAGTGAAAGTGCACTTGTGCAGGATCCCTAGACTAGGCATCAAAGCTTGTCCTGCTCCAAATAAACAAGGCATTCCAATACCCATAGTATTGAGATATATTGTTGAGCAATAAAAAGCAGACCAAGCATGTAATGTCCCCATTTTGGCCATACGCTCTTCTTTGACTGATAGCCTATTTCCGGAAATCCGTAGGTTGATCAAAAGTGAAATTAGGGTTTCCTTGCTTGGAGGTTTGAGGCATTTCTAGGTATTTACTATTTTTAGTAAATACTAATTTTGGCAGTGGTTCAGTTGTCAGCTTTCATTAAGTCTTGCTTCCAGCTCAGTTCTGCTTTCTGTTGGTTTTGAGGTAAACTTACTATTTTTGGCAGTGGCTAATTTTTAGTAAGTCTAATTTTGGCAGTGGCATCATCAGCAGTTCAACTCAAGTCATCTTGTTATCCATCAATCTCAGTTTGGCTTTGGGTTTGGTTTTCTCCTTGGACTGAGTTTCAGACTTAGTCAATTTTCATGTCTTGAAGTTGTACCCCACGCCTAGGCTTGATGACTTCAAGTTGTTTTAAAGAAGGGACATAAAGGGTCAAGTGAGCATTTAATTATTTAATAAATGCTTTATTGTTGCAATATGAAATGGATGCCTAAAGGGAAGTTGAATGATATTTTATTATTTCAAAAAGTAAAAGGCAAAAAGGTGGCGTCCTTTTAGGAAGTTGAAGTGATTCAACTTCTTGGAATTTGAAGAGTTCTTGTTGCTTCATTTGCCAACAAAAGCTTATATATTGCTGCTGTTTGAAGGGCTGATTATCTAGGAATTTATGCTAATGTTATGCTGTCGAAATGACAACTTGGTTTTTACTTCGAGGGATGCTTACCTCCTAGTTTCAATCCAATTTCGTGTTTGAAATACAACACCTAGTTGGTTTTCATTGCTGCTTCTCATCCAGACTAGCAGATTGAGCTCAACAGTTGAAGTTTTTAATGATATTTCCAATTTTGAAGTTGCTGATGCAGTCACAGCTGAAAGTGGTTTTTGCATACAGTTTTTTGTGTGAATTTAATTTGCTTGTGGGTACTTTTCCAATCCATTCCTACACCCATGGCGACCATCTTTGGAGAGTTTCAGATTTTAATGTTGAGTTGTTGATTTTTACTTGTCAAAATCGCCCCTCATGAAGGCCGTACCATTCTTGCTGCATTGGGATTCGTGTAAGAATTAAATTACGAGTTTTTGTTGCTGTTTCTTCATCTAATGTTGGGCGCCTATCTTCCAGCAGCTCATTGGTTTTCGTTTCACACAAAACGGAGGTATTTTGAGTGAGTTGTGAATATTTCTTTGAATTTCACAGTTGCTGATCAGAATTTCCAGAATTGTTATTTTACATCAGACTTGTTTAAGTTTGAATCTTCAGTCCTTTCTTCATCATTTATTGTTGATGTCTAACATGGAATCATCCAGTATCATGGTACATTGAATCTATTGTAATTTTCATGTAATTTGCAGCTCTTTTTCCATATTGTAAGACTGTAAACAGTAGTACTGTTCCAGTCCTTTATTGCTGCAATTCTTTCTTTAATTTCACATTAGTACCCCTGGATGGTTTACCGCCAGTGTGGATAATTGGATTTGTATTACTCTTGTACCCACTCTCAAGTGGTGAATCCCCACAACTCTGTGGATGCCCGCCGCAGCGGACGAATTGTTTTAATTGTAATCTTTTCCCCCCACTGTTTGGTGGTAGTGTGGAAATGCTCTTCATGGCTGGTTATCCGCCTATTCATTTCTAGTTTCAATTCAACACTCCGTCATATGTTAGCACCTCGCCCTCAGTGGGATCTTGAGTGCACATTCTTGACGTTGAGTAGTTTCTTTCAAGTATTTTTCATTTAGCTCCTCCACCATATGACAACACCTATTCCTCATTGGGATTGAGTGTGCATTCTTGGTGTGAGTTCTTTTCAAGTTTGGTTTTCTATTTGGAGCTAACGCTAATCAAGTTGGTTAAGTGCTGGTTATGTTGTTACTTCATCGAAAAAATTGGTTAGCATATTTCAGTGGTATCAGAGCCAAGATCTTGCCATCCTGTGAATAAGACAGAGTCAGTTGACAGATGAGTGATAGAGAAATCAGATTCTTCACCTAAGTTCAGTTTAGCTTTCAGAAGTTCTTAAGATGTTGCATTTTCTGAGGTCCAGGAATCGTGAGAAGTCAGATTTGATTGTGGCTTCGGAAGAATGCCAGTTCAAGAGGCAATGTGAACATGAGGCTGCCATACTCCGTAAACAATATCAGAGCATGACAGATGAGTTTAAGAACGATGTTTCATTTGACACGTTTTTGAATTGTGCGGTGATTCATGACCCTGGAAAGTTGGCTATGGTCAACTACATCAAAAAAATGATTAAAGAGGAAGTAGAACTTGCCATGGTTGAAGAATCAAGGAAGGAAGAAGCAAAAGGATCTGTTTGTGGTTTGCAGCCCACAAGTAAGCAAATTGAAGAGAAAAATCAGTCAATTAGTGTTGAAGAAGACACAAGCAAGGTGCACATTTTGGTTCAAAATGAAAGTGGGCTTGATGAAGATACCTTGGCAAATGAGGAGATTAAGTTAGAGTCCCAAAATACATCCCTAGACTTGCATGGGATGGGAAATAATGAAGATTATTATGGTAAGAAGATCATTACAGCAGTCTTGAGTCCTAATAAGGATTCAAGCAATGAAGATCTCGAGACAAATGGCTTCTCAAAAGATGCTGGTGGAACAGTTGTGTGGGATAAGTACGTTGAAGAAGAGCAAGATGAAGCAAATACTAATGGTGTCTTTGAACCAGCTTATGACCATTACGAAAGTGAGGTTGTTGATGGTGATTCCGATGTGTTTTTATCTCCTCTTGTTGAAGATTTAGTGAAGGATAATTCTCTACTTTATGCTAAGCCAATTCCATATGAAGAATTAATGACAAGTGTCCAAGAAGACTTCTTTGGTATGTATGTGGGCACTAATGATAAAATCAGCAACACATCTACTCAAGATAATTTCATTGAAGAAAAGAATGACAAAATATTCAAAGCAACCAGCTTTGATGATTCTTTAATCCGATATAATGCTAGTGACTTGGGTGGTAGTGGGTTTGATTATCAAACTACATCTGTGGAGAAAGTTATAGATGAAGATTTCAGTTCAAGTGGGTTGAAGAGTGACTCATTCAAAGAGTCAATAGTTCAAGAGGAGCATGATGATCTCTTTCCTATTGATCATTGCAATCAAACCTTTCACATTTGGGATCCGGGTGCGATGTCACCAAGGTATGATAAAGAACCGGAGTGGGATAAATTCCCCTTTGATCCTGATGAAGTTCAAAAATCAGTTTGCAATAAAAGTAATGAAGTGATCTTTGGAGGAGAAGTTGCAGCAATGGCTAATGAGAACGTGATTTCTTATGTTGAAGAGAAGAATGTTTTAAAATCAGCAAATGATTTGGATGCCTTTCAAAATTACGCACAAGAAGAGTATGAGAACTTGAAAGGTCAAGATAGAGGTACTAATTTGTTTGAAGAAGTTGTTGACAAGCCTTCGATTCAGGAGATATGCAGTGATAAGATTAGAAAGGAGGCTGATTTTGAAAATCATGTCAAGGAAAACAAATCAGAAAAATTGATGTTTGATGAGCATAGCTTCTTTGCTGATTGGGATCAAGGGCCTAAAGAGCTGCAAGTTTTGAAGGATAATTTATTGGTTTCAGAAGAGAAGATTGTTAAAGTGTTATCAAGATTTGATAGCACATATCACTTCATTGAGGAACTTTGCTGGAAGTTTCAATTTGAAGAGAAACTAAATGGAGTTAAAGATGGAGACTCTCTTTCCAAGATGCAATCTATCAAAGAGGCATTGGAATCCATAAAGTCAGATTATTTGCATTTGCTCTCAGATAGGGATAATGCTATTAAGTTTGCAGAGGAGACCTATGATGCCTACCAAGAGAAGGAGGAAGAGATGGATAGGCTTTGCCTTGATTTTACCTTAGCTCATCATTCTTTATACAAAGCAGAAAATCATTCATCTATTGCAGCTACCCTTAAGGAACAAGAAGTTAATACAAGGATTATGGAGATCAAACAAATAGTTGAAGGAATAAATGAACTCCATAATGATGAAACATTGCGTAATGCCAAGATGATCCCATATGTTGATGGTGATTGGAAAGTACATCAAGAGTGTGAACTCTTGAGTTGGGAAGAGACTTTGCCACAAGAAGGAATGGTTTGCAGCTATGCGATAGATGTTTTAACGGATAATGAATGTAGTATTCAGCATGCTACACTTTGTGGGTCGGCAACTAATGGTGAGCATCCACAAGTTGAAAAAGATGAGTTTGAATTCTATGAAGACACCAACGAAAGGGATGAAGATAATATTTTTGAGAACAACAGTCCATTATCTTCACATGATTTGGATAATCATAAGGTGATAGATATTTTCTATGAAAGTGTGCCATGTTTTGTGAGTAGTAATCATCAAGGGCATTTTGATAATGAAAGCATAAGTGGGATCAAGGATGAAGTATTCACATGGAAAGTGTGGACTCAAGGAGATTTCTTCAACATTGGCTTAAAGGTGTCAATAAAACAAGTCTTGGTAGTTGCTGGTCACTCCATTGCAGCAGCAAAGAGTGAAGATTCCAAACTTATTACTCATGAAGTTTGGGAGAAAGTTGAACCTAAACAGGCAATTTACCTTCTTAACAATCTATCTCTTGGGTTGAGTGATGTTTTGGCTCACCCTAGTCCTTTGGGGAAATGGGAATTATGGACAACATTTGTTCTATGCTCCATTGATGTTGATGTTTTCATGGATGGGCTACATGGGTTTATCAAAGAAGACACTAACTTCTTGAGTTTGCAAATTGCTTTGATTAACACTTGGAGAACTGTGGTGTTCTCTTTTTGGTGCATTGGGGAACATTTCCAATTGGGTATCCATGCTTGGGATCCTCAACATGGCTTGATGGAGATTGTTACAAGTGGAAAGAGGAATCATTGGAGAGATACGGGTTCAATTTTCAGATTCTTTGATGCTGTCCCCATCCTTATTAACCATTCGATGGTTCTTTTTGCACATCGACCGATGGATTGGGAAGATATATCGAACAAAGGATGTTTTTATTTTGGGTTAGAGTTCCTTGAGAGGATGTGTCCAGCCTTGGGCATGAGTTGTTGTGATATTATAGATGCTAATTTCCAGTTTTGCAGCAATCCTACAACCCCTTGCATGCTGATTTTCCTAAAATCAGACTTTGAGTGGTTCATTTCAGTTTTCATAGGCAGCTGGTACATTCATTTTTCCTCTTCACAACCTCTTTTCAGTGATGATTTTTGGCTTCAAAAGTGGGTAATGATGTTTCATAGTGATTCAGATCAGTATTGGATGGTGTTCAAGTTATGTTCTAGTGGCTTTCTTTATACAATCTCTTGCACTAGTGTTTGGGGCAGCGAACCTTTGCTTGATTTGGTTCAACTTTTTGAGACTTTGGGGGAGAGATTGGTGGAAGTTTTCAGAGTTTTTCTTGAATATGTCAGAATTACTCAAAGGAGGCATTATACATCCTTAAGGAGCATTGAGGATGCAATTGCTATGACTTTGCAAAGAGCTGTTTTTTCCTTTGCAAACAGCTATGATGGAATCACATTTGCTGTTGTGATTTGGTTTGATGCTTTGAGGAGTGATGTTGATGAGAATATTTTTGAGTTGTTTAAATTATTCTTCTTTGTTCTCAGAATGGTGATTGACATTGACATTGCAGATGTTAATTCCTCAGAGTTTATTGAGCATGAGACGCTGCTAGATTTTGATTCAATTCCTTCTATGTTGTTCGACTTGAATTTCAGGCATGTTATCATTTTGAGGTTGCAAGGATGGTTAGTGCAGTTTTGGTGCAATGATTCCATTTGTATGATCAGAGTAGAGCAGCATCAGCATGGTGGGGTTTTTCAGAGATGGACATGGGACCCCGGGATCCTATATGTTTGGTGGGATCAGTTTGGAGTGCTGTGGCATTGCTTGAGGACAAGCAATTTTGGGAAGGGCGGACTGTAATGTCCCCATTTTGGCCATACGCTCTTCTTTGACTGATAGCCTATTTCCGGAAATCCGTAGGTTGATCAAAAGTGAAATTAGGGTTTCCTTGCTTGGAGGTTTGAGGCATTTCTAGGTATTTACTATTTTTAGTAAATACTAATTTTGGCAGTGGTTCAGTTGTCAGCTTTCATTAAGTCTTGCTTCCAGCTCAGTTCTGCTTTCTGTTGGTTTTGAGGTAAACTTACTATTTTTGGCAGTGGCTATTTTTAGTAAGTCTAATTTTGGCAGTGGCATCATCAGCAGTTCAACTCAAGTCATCTTGTTATCCATCAATCTCAGTTTGGCTTTGGGTTTGGTTTTCTCCTTGGACTGAGTTTCAGACTTAGTCAATTTTCATGTCTTGAAGTTGTACCCCATGCCTAGGCTTGATGACTTCAAGTTGTTTTAAAGAAGGGGACAGGGGTCAAGTGAGCATTTAATTATTTAATAAATGCTTTATTGTTGCAATATGAAATGGATGCCTAAAGGGGAAGTTGAATGATATTTATTATTTCAAAAGTAAAAGGCAAAAAGGTGGCGTCCTTTTAGGAAGTTGAGTGATTCAACTTTGAATTGAAGAGTTCTTGTTGTTTCATTTGCCAACAAAAGCTTATATATTGCTGCTGTTTGAAGGGTGATTATCTAGGAATTTATGCTAATGTTATGCTGTCAAATGACAACTTGGTTTTTACTTCGAGGGATGCTTACCTCCTAGTTTCAATCCGATTTCGTGTTTGAAATACAACACCTAGTTGGTTTTCATTGCTGCTTCTCATCCAGACTAGCAGATTGAGCTCAACAGTTGAAGTTTTTAATGATATTTCCAATTTTGAAGTTGCTGATGCAGTCACAGCTGAAAGTGGTTTTTGCATACAGTTTTTTGTGTGAATTTAATTTGCTTGTGGGTACTTTTCCAATCCATTCCTACACCCATGGCGACCATCTTTGGAGAGTTTCAGATTTTAATTTTGAGTTGTTGATTTTTACTTGTCAAAATCGCCCCTCATGAAGGCCGTACCATTCTTGCTGCATTGGGATTCGTGTAAGAATTAAATTACGAGTTTTTGTTGCTGTTTCTTCATCTAATGTTGGGCGCCTATCTTCCAGCAGCTCATTGGTTTTCGTTTCACACAAAACGGAGGTATTTTGAGTGAGTTGTGAATATTTCTTTGAATTTCACAGTTGCTGATCAGAATTTCCAGAATTGTTATTTTACATCAGACTTGTTTAAGTTTGAATCTTCAGTCCTTTCTTCATCATTTATTGTTGATGTCTAACATGGAATCATCCAGTATCATGGTACATTGAATCTATTGTAATTTTCATGTAATTTGCAGCTCTTTTTCCATATTGTAAGACTGTAAACAGTAGTACTGTTCCAGTCCTTTATTGCTGCAATTCTTTCTTTAATTTCACATTAGTACCCCTGGATGGTTTACCGCCAGTGTGGATAATTGGATTTGTATTACTCTTGTACCCACTCTCAAGTGGTGAATCCCCACAACTCTGTGGATGCCCGCCGCAGCGGACGAATTGTTTTAATTGTAATCTTTTCCCCCCACTGTTTGGTGGTAGTGTGGAAATGCTCTTCATGGCTGGTTATCCGCCTATTCATTTCTAGTTTCAATTCAACACTCCGTCATATGTTAGCACCTCGCCCTCAGTGGGATCTTGAGTGCACATTCTTGACGTTGAGTAGTTTCTTTCAAGTATTTTTCATTTAGCTCCTCCACCATATGACAACACCTATTCCTCATTGGGATTGAGTGTGCATTCTTGGTGTGAGTTCTTTTCAAGTTTGGTTTTCTATTTGGAGCTAACGCTAATCAAGTTGGTTAAGTGCTGGTTATGTTGTTACTTCATCGAAAAAAATTGGTTAGCATATTTCAAAGCAGCAATCCATCTTAAAACAAGTCACCCTTTGTTAAAGAAAGGATCTCGAGTGATGAACCCCCCTACACCGCTTCTCAGTTTCCACCTACAAATAGCCATCCATTTATGTTCATACCTCAAGAGCAAACTGTGCCCTCTACAAATAAAAGATCTAAGGGACTGTTGGAAACTTCATTTCAAAATGAGGCAAGAGAGATTGCTGATCAAGACATAGCAAGATGTGTCTATGCCAATGGATTGGCATTCAACATTGTCCACTCACCATATTGGCAAAAAATGGTGAAGTCTATTAATGAGGCTCCAAAGGGTATAAGGGCCCAGGTTTTGAGAAGGTGTGTTGCACCTTATTAGATAAAGAGGTGAAATATGTAGCGTACTCTTTGAATCCCATAAGGGATTCGTGGATCAAAACAAGGGTGACCATTGTTTTTGATGGATGGAAAGATGCAAAAAATTGCCCATTGATCAATGTTATTGCAGTGTCCCCTAAAGGGGCAATGTTTTTTAGAGCAACGGATTGTGAAGGATAGGTGAAGGATGGTGCATTTATTGCTAACATCCTTTGTCAAGCTATTGAAGAAGTGGGCCATAAAAATGTTGTGCAAGTTGTAACTAACAATGCAAAAAATTGTAGGGCTGTTGGGTTATTGGTTGAGAAGTATTCACACATTTTTGGACACCTTGTGCTGTCCACTTCTTCAACCTTATGCTACAAAAAATTGGAACCAAAATTGAGTGGATCAAACAAGTGTATGTTGAGGCTGAAGACATCCAAATGTTCGTCACCAACCACCATATGTCACAAGGCATATTTAGACACAATTCTCGAAATTGGAGTTGTTGAAGGTAAGTTAATTCTCAATATTTTTAATTTTCTTTTAATTTTAAATTTTGATTTTTGTAAATTTAAATTATATTTTATTTTGATTTTCAAACAGGTTGTTGAAACTCATTTTTCCTCCAACACAATTGTGTTGAGACGACTTGTGAAGGTTCGTGAGGCACTATCAACCCTAATTGGTCCATACGGAGGCAATCTAGCACTGAAAGGGCAACTAAGGTTAAGCAAATGATCCTAGATGATAGTTGGTGGGATCGTGTTGAGTATCTCCTTAGTTTCACTAAGCCCATATCGAGCATGATCCGTTACACTAACATGGATAGACCTGGTTTGGGCAAAGTATATGATGGCATTGATTCAATGATTGAGAAGATGAAAACCATCATCAATGCAAAAGAGGAAGATCCTAAAGAAAATTTCTTCAAAGAGCTACATAAAATCATTGTAGAGAGATGGAACAAAATGACCACTCCATTGCATCTTCTTGCTTTTGCATTGAGTTCCAAATACTATAGTGTTGAGATAACTTTTGTTTCATCAAGAGTTGCTCCATATAGAGATGTTGAAGTGGCTCAAGGGGTACAAGGCAACACTTCGTAGACTCCTCAGTGATCATGACCAACGTGATTTGGTGAGGGTTCAATTCATGGGTTTTGCATGCTCCAGTGATTGTGGTCTTGATGCTCTTTGAGACAAGTACAGGGAGGATGCTCATAGTTGGTGGTACTTCCATAGCCAAGAATACACGCACCTCCAACCTCTTGCAATAAAAGTTTTATCCCAAGTAAGTTTTACAATCAAAATCTTTTATCTTCTAAATTTAAGTTTTATATTTTGTAATTTTAATTTTAATTTATATTTTATTTAGTTAAATTTTGTAACTCTTAACCATTTAATTTGGTCTTAATAGGCTGCTAGTTCATCTTCTTCTGAGAGGAATCGGCGCACATACTCCATCCACTCAATAAAGCGCAATAGGCTACATTCAGAAAAGGCAGAGGCCTTGGTGTATGTGCATTCAAACTTGCGCCTCATTACACACAAACAAAGTTCCTACAAAGAAAGAGACACAAGGAGGTGGGATATTGAGCTAGAGCATCTTGACTTGGATGCTTCCACAAGTCACTTAACTACACTTGTTATTGATGATGACTATGAGGCAGCTACTGAGCATGAGAGTGCTAGTGGCAATGCTAGTTGTTAATAATGAGTGCAGCTTCAAGCAAATCCTTCCAGCCAGATTACTTGGAGATAATAATTAAATGATAGGCATGGCCTATTTAATTATTATATACGATTTTTGTGAAGAGACAAATCTCTTATATATTGGCACGATTATTCATGAAGAAAATTTATTGATGGCCGACCTTCCTTGAAATTAGCATTTATTATTTGTAATTATCTTGGCCGACCTATCTCTTGAAGAGGTGCGACCTCTCTATCAATGTGTATTTATACAAGGTCATTTCCCCTTCATTTGATCATCAAGCAAGTTCGATTTATTACTTCATTCAAGTGCGAATTTCTTCAAGAGCAGGTTGCGAATTTATTCAAGGGCAGAATTAGATATCAAGGAAGTACAGATTATTATCTGTCATTGCATCTAGTGTAGGTGCTGAATATTGGCCTTGTAATTGGCCTCATTGTAAAGAGAATTGTTGCCACTATTTACATATATAAGAGAGATCTTTGTTGCTGGGTTTTTCTCCCTCAAGAGGAGGGTTTTCCCAGGGTATCTGCTGTGTTATTGTCTGATTTTGAATTAATTTTCTGTGCATTAAATCTGATCTTTAAAATTTACATGGTATCAGAGCGGGTTTGAGAGGATCATGATCAGATTATTCCTAATCAGCAATACCCTAGTTGTTCATCTATCTATATTAGTCAAGATGGTGAACGGATTGAAGATCAAGGATAGACTCGAGGGTGCTTCTAACTTCACATCATGGAGGTTTAGGATCATGCTTACCTTGAGTGAAAATGACTTGGGTGAGTTTGTAGAGTCCAGTGTTCCTAAACCTGAGGAGGAAGAAGAGAAGTTACAGTGGGTGAAGAAAGATATTAAAGCAATGAAGATATTGGTTGATTCCGTCAAGGATCATATTGTGCCTATCATCTCTAAGTTGAAGACAGCGAGAGACATGTTCAAAACTTTGGAAGAGATGTACGAAATCAACAATACCAGCCGAGCGCTTGCACTAAAGCAACAACTTCATCATGTGAAGATGGCGAAAGGTGAATCAGTGATTGCATACTTTATGAGGATTTCAGATTTGAGAGATCAGCTCTCAACAATAGGGCATATGGTTGATGACAAAGACTTGACCATGCTCGCTCTCAATGGTCTACCTTTGTCCTGGGAATCCTTCATTCAGGGAATCAGTGCAAGATCGAAATTGCCTAAGTTTGATCGCCTAAGATCAAATTGCATTCAAGAGGAATCAAGGTTGGTGGCAAGAGGCGTTGGTCAAAGTTCAAAGAATGAAGACATTCATGTTCTCGCCTCCCATGCTTCAAAGAAGAAAGGAAAAGATGGAAGGAAAGGATTCTTCAAGAGGAATCGGGACAAGGGAAATGATGATGCACCTCCATTCAAGAAGAAGAGAGGATATGTCCAAGATTCAATGTTTTAGGTGTGATAAGTTTGGGCACTTCGCCAAGCATTGCCCAACTAGACCTAAGCAACAAGTCACCGTTGTGGATGTTGATGATGCCTCTCCGCAAAAGGATTCAAGTGAATATTTGTTCTATTCGGCATTATCAAGCAGTGTACCTACCAACACCAACACCAACACTTGGATAATCGACAGTGGTGCTTCACGACACATCACCGTTTTAAGGAACACTTATCAAGTTTGGTGGAAAAGGAGTCTTCTGAACAAGTCATCATTGGAGATGATGCTAGCTATTTCGTGAAAGGAATTGGGACCTCTACACTTCATCTAGATTCCAGCATCTCACTTCAGTTGAGTAATGTTCTTTATGTTCCTGGAATCAAGCGCAATCTTATTTCTATTTCAGCTTTGGAAGATAAAGGATATCAAGTTACCTTCTCCAAAGGCAAAGTGCTAGTATGGATGGAGAACTCTAGCTTCAAGGATGCTCAAGTAATTGGAGTTAGACATGAATACCTTTACAAGGTCTGCACACGTTCTTTACAAGCTTTGGTTCATGACTCTTCAAGTGTATGTGATCTTTGGCATCGGAGATTGGCTCACCTACACTTCTAAGCCTTACCTATCATGGAGAAGATGGTGTCGGGCCTTCCTAAGTTCAACCAGGAGCACGAAGGTACTTGCAAGGGCTGCGCTTTGGGTAAGAATATAAAAGCCCCTTTTCATAGTAGTGAAAATAGATCTAAGTGTATTTTAGACTTTATTCATTCTGATTTATGTGGTCCTATGTCTGTTCAGTCTTCGAGTGGATTCTTGTATTATGTTCTTTTTATTGATGACCACTCTAGGAAGACTTGGATTTATTTTTTGAAATCTAAAGAGTCTAAGGAAGTGTTGAATAGGTTTAAAGAGTTTAAAGCCTTGGTAGAAAATCTTTCTGGTAAAAGAATTAAAGTCCTCAAATGTGACAATGGTGGAGAATACACCTCTGGCAGTTTTCGAAATTTTTGTATTGATGCAGGGATTAAGAGGGAGTTCTGTGTTCCCTATAATACTCAACAAAATGGTGTTGCAGAAAGAAAGAACAGGACAATCGTGGAAGCAGCAAAGGCCATGATTTATGATCAAGATTTGCAAACCTTCTTATGGGTAGAAGCTTCCAGGACGGCTGTATATGTTCAGAATAGAAGTCCTCATAAGATCTTGGAGAATATGACTCCAAAAGAAGCCTTTACAAGGAAGAAGCCTGAAGTCAGTCATTGAGGATCTTTGGATGTCCTGTCTATGTTCATGTTCCAAAGGAAAAGAGAACCAAGTTGGAGCCTTCTGGCAAGAAGGGAATATTTGTGGGCTACAGTGAGACATCAAAAGCCTACAGGATATACATTCCAGGTCAAAAGTTGATCGAGATCAGTAGGGATGTCACATTCGAGGAAGATGTCACATTCAGAAGATCCAGGGGGATTCATATGGAGATTGATAATGAAGAGTCTCCTCAAGATATAGAAGTTGACCATACTCCTGAGATTCATAGGGAGACTTCAGAACCAAAAGAAGATATTGATCCTGTTGAACCCTTGGAACCCACTGATGGGCCTACTGACATTGTTGTTGGGAGAAAGAGACCTCTATGGGCCAGTCGTACTATGCAAGAGGCTGAAAGTTTTGCAGCTCCGAGAGGCACATTCAAAGAATGCAAAAGGCCACATAAGTTCTCCAGCTATGTTGCCTTGATGAGTCAGATTATAGAATCCGAGCCTACCTGTGTTGAGGAAGCATCTAGTCATCAGGTTTGGAAAGATGCTATGTCAGAGGAGTATCGGGCCACCCTAAGAATGATGTTTGGGACATTGTTCCAGACCTCGAGGGCAAATCGCGGTAATTCTAAAATGGCTATTCAAGATTGCTGCAGCATTTGAGAAGTACAAAGCAAGATTTGTGGTCAGGGTTCTCTTAAAGAGGGAGTTGATTATGAAGAAACATTTGCTCCTCAAGGTTCGCTATAATTGCCGTAATCCATCATTGCTACTAGCTGCATCTGTAGGATGGAAGATCTGCCACCAAATGGACGGAAGACAGCCTTTCTCAATGGAGTGATTGAGGAAGAGGTTTATATAGAGCAACCTAATAGACGAAAGTTCATGTAGCTGGAGTCGCTGTTTGCAAACCGAAGAAGGCCTTGTGGTTGGTCTTAAGTGTGCTCCCTCGCAAGTAGGTACGAAAAGGATTGATCGGCACTCGCCAAGTTTGGGCTTCTTGAAGAATGATGTTGATTCAAATCTCTACCAAGGTAATCAATGGTGATGCATTAATTTTGGTTTTATATGTTGACGATCTGATCCTTACCGGAGAAGATCATTTGATTCTTGAGTGTAAGAAGGAGTTGACTTCTGAGTTTGAGATGAAGGACCTTGGGCTCATGCACTACTTCCTTGGATTAGAAGTCTGGCAGAAACCAAATGAGATGATTCTAAGCCGGCGAAAGTACACCATTGGATATACTTAAGAGATTTGGTATGATGGATCGGGGTGAAATCCATGTTCACACCTATGGAGTCCACAACCCTACACAAGTTGGAAGGAGGTCGGCAAGTACCATCTGCACTGGGTGGATCCTACCTGTACGCATAACCACTGGATCTTTTGATGTATCTAGTTGACACTAGACTCCGGCATGAAATATGGGCTGCGTAATTTGAAGGCTGGTGCATCCGCCATGTATACATCCCGCGTGACTTGAGTTACATGGTTTTACCGATTCGATTGGGTAGGTTGTGTCACGATCTAAGAGCACCTCCGGGTTGTTGCTTTCCGCTTTGGTTCTCGCTATGATTCTTGGTGCAATGGTGAAGGCCATCTCAGCATTGAGTACAAATGTATGTGAAAGAGTATTGCAAAATTGTATGGCAACTCGGGAACCCAGTAGGGTTTCAGAAGCTCCTCGGCAGATTGCTTGGACAATCTCCAATGAGCCATCATTCATCATGACAATCGAAGTTGTGTGAAGCTTTCACAATCCTATGTTCCATGACGTAAACTTTACATCGCTAGAGACTGGCACCACTACATGAGAGATATCATGGAAGGCTATAGCGCCTGGAGGTACATCAAAGACCGATGAGCAAACGCGCATATTCTCACCAAGCTCCGCCGATAAAGTTTGTACTTTCCGTGACAAGCTTGGTATGGTGGAGAATCCGTCCCTTGATCGGTAAGAGTCTCAAATATCAGAGCCTGCTTTTTAATGAGTTCTTCTCTCAGAGAGTTCGAGGTGAAATCCCTTGTTAATGCATTTTCCTCTGAGATGGAGGAATTTGAGGTGCAAGCCCTTATTAATGCATTTTCCTCTAAGACGGAGGAATTTGAGGTGAAAGCCCTTGTTTCCACCCTCTAAGCTGAGTCATGGTGGATGTCATGTGTGTGACTCCATGACATATGTTGTACTTGTGTTTCACCCTCTGAGAGAGTCATGGTGAAAGTCACGTTGAGGTGACAACATCACGCAAGTGATGAACACTTGTACTTACCATAGTTTGGTTGTAGCCATTATGGTTGATATCGTGTTGAGGTGATATCTAATATCACATTGAGGTGATATTCTTCTTTTCACATTTGGTTGTAGCCAATGTGGTAGACATCACGTTGAGGTGATAAGTCTTGTGTAGCTGGACGTTCTCTCCCTAGCTGAGAGGGAGTGTTAATGATGAGTGCAACTTCAGGCGAATCCTTCCAGCCAGATTACTTGGAGATAATAATTAAATAATAGGCATGGCCTATTTAATTATTATATACGATTTTTGTGAAGAGACAAATCTCTTATATATTGGCGCGATTATTCATGAAGAAAATTTATTGATGGCTGACCTTCCTTGAAATTAGCATTTATTATTTGTAATTATCTTGGCCGACCTATCTCTTGAAGAGGTGTGACCTCTCTATCAATGTGTATTTATACAAGGTCATTTCCCCTTCATTTGATCATCAAGCAAGTTCGATTTATTACTTCATTCAAGTGCGAATTTCTTCAAGAGCAGGTTGCGAATTTATTCAAGGGCAGAATTAGATATCAAGGAAGTACAGATTATTATCTGTCATTGCATCTAGTGTAGGTGCTGAATATTGGCCTTGTAATTAGCCTCATTGTAAAGAGAATTGTTGCCACTATTTACATATATAAGAGAGATCTTTGTTGCTGGGTTTTTCTCCCTCAAGAGGAGGGTTTTCCCAGGGTATCTGCTGTGCTATTGTCTGATTTTGAATTAATTTTCTGTGCATTAAATCTGATCTTTAAAATTTACACTAGTGAGAGTGCCACTGATGCTATTTGTGGTTCTACTAATTTACCACAACATGTAGCATCTAATATGGATGTTGATGAGGATTTTTTTGATGACCCATATGATTGATCATTGATCAATAATGGCTGATTGTAAACACTTGACATTATTATGTTTGAACTTTAATTTATATCATGACATTTGAGTATCACTAATATTTTAATATTTGACTATGAAAGTGGTGGTGTATTTTTGCTATTTTATTTGACTATTAACATGGTGGTGTATTTTGAACTTAATTACTGCTGCAAATATGTATATATTTCTGATTTTATATGTTTTTTGCATTAACAACCCAACCCCAAAAAAAAATTTGCCTAAACCTGTGAACCAAACTCTCAAACCCGAACCCAAAACCTAAGTTGTAACTTAGCCTAGAAGTCGTTGAACCATTTCAACATATTTCCAAAGGGGGGAGTTTGGGTCTTGTTGTGACCTTTTCACACATCGCCCCATCGCTGATGGGGACCCCCAGTTGCCTGCTAGTTTTTAGGGTTCTATCTCCTTGCAACAGTTACGAGAGATCACTTTGTTAAGAGTTTCAGGTCAGTTTGCCGAGAGTTACCCGAGCCAAGTCAGTAATTCATGCTTGAATCAGTGCGTAGACGTCATGGAAGTGCTCAGAAGGCCCAAGAGACGAAGATCGACTGTGAATTTGGCCAATTCTGACACTTCCTATTTTTAGAAAATTTGCTTTTTTCGATTTTTCATTTTGACATTTTCGACCAAACAAGGTTCCCTATTTTTAGGGTTTGCTTTTTCTATTTTTAGAAAGTTTCTATTTTTGGAAAGGTCCCGAGTTCTGAAAACGCACTCAGAAGTTCGAAAAACTCAATAGAACTCTCAGAAAATCAAAAAGAAAATTTTGAATTTTTTTGAAAAATCTGGAAAAAACAAGTAAAAAGCATGAAAATCAGACCCAAAAACGTTTAAAAACTGGAAAAATCAATCAAAACCAGTTCAAAATTAACTTGATCTGAGGTTGAAATCATGAGAATCAGCTCTTAAATGGTGAAGTTTGTGAAAATCTGTCCAGGTCTGAAAGTTCGCCATGAAAATCAGCTCTTAAATGTTGAAGTTTGTGAAAATCTGGAGGTCATGGAGTTCGCCCAGCACCCAAGATGCTTATCCTAGGATCATCTAAAGTCCGCCATGCATCTTGAAGACCCATCCTTGCATCCTCCAAAGTCCGCCCTGCATATCCAAAAGGTTGATGAAGTCCGCCATGTGCAAGGAAGGAAGTGCCAAAGGGTCATAAGGTCCGCCATATGCCAAGAGGGACGTCCAAAAGGGTCATGAAGTCCGCCCATGCACATCCTATAAGTCTTCAAAGTCCGCCATCTTCAAAGAGGGATATCCAAAGGTCTCCAAAGTCCGCCCTTGCATCTTGAGGCAACATCCTTGGCAGCTCTAAAGTCCGCCATCCTTGTCCTTGACCCCTTGGAAGTCCGCCATCCACTAAAATGCATGTCCAAAAAGGTCTCAAAGTCCGCCATATGCCAAGAGGTTCGTCCTAAAAGGTCTTGAAGTCCGCCATATGCTGGAAGACACGTCCTTGCATGCTCTAAAGTCCGCCCAGCTCATCCTTGGCACTTCTAAAGTCCGCCTTGACATGTAAAGTGAGAAAAAATCAAAAAAATTCTAAGTGTTGGTACCCAGCCAAGGGAAATTTCGAAATTTTGCCTAAGAGTAAGAGCTTAAAAATAATTTTTTGGCTAAGTGTTGTGATAATTCCAAAGAGACAAATGCTAAGAAGCTAAGAAGTCCGCCCTAGAAAGGTGGGACATCCAAAAATGCTTGTCCAAAGCTAAGGCAAAGTCTGCCGCACTTGTCTAAAAGGTCAAGGAAATCCGCCTAAGATGATAAAATGATGATTTTTGGCCAAGTGTTAATGCCAAGTCTAAGAAAAGGTTCGAATATTTGCCTAAGTACAGAGGCTAAAAGGATGGAAAGTTGAGATTTTTGACCAAGTATCATGACACTTTCGAGAGGTCAAATGCCAAGCTCAGAAGGGCACGTGCTAGAGAAGATTGGGATTTGGCAAAGAATAAAACGGAATGTGCCTAACGCAAAGGTAGAAAAGAGATAGAAATTTTCCTAAGTATGGAGAAAATGCGAAGAAATTGTCAACTTTGGTCGAAGAAAAATGTACAAGCCAGGGAGAAAGGAAGGATCGTCCTTGGCTGGAAAAATTCGACTGAGCAAGGAAATATTTGACTTTGGCAGAGCAAAATAAGCTTAAAATCTCGCCTTGGCAAAGAAAAATAGGGATCTGGCAATTAAATTTTCGACGGAATGGCTTAAGATTTGGTTTGGCTAAATGAAATTGAGGATAAAATTGGAAAATAAACTCTCAGCCAAGAAAAATGAAGGAAAAATCAAAATAGCCATGGGTCCAAAACGAACGGGTTGGAATTAATTAAAATATTTTTAATATTTTAATAATTTATTTTCAACTATTTGGAAATTAAAAATGCCTTGGACAAAATCAAAATTGCCAGACACGAATTGGAAGAAAATAAAGTCCGCCAGGCGGAGATGAAATCCGACAAGAAAAAAATTAAATTCGCCGTGAATTTAATTAAATATTTAATGTTTATTTAAAAATTCAAAAAAATCAAAGATAAACATTAAATGAAAAATCGATTTTTTGAAGATTTGTCCGGATAAGCTCGAGACTGATCCTCGTCGGAAAATAAAAGGAAACTTGCCTGTTTGATAAATGAAAACAAATCGAGATCGAGAAAGAATATGGCAGTTGCTAAATCGAATTCAATCCTTCAGCATTATAATGAGTTTCAGCAACTCATTTTTTTTCACACAGCTAAAGAGAAATTTAATCTTTTTCGAAATTATCAGGCAATTGATTCGGTCATTCGCTGAGGTTTGGTGATTGGTCAATTAAATTTGCTATCTTTTTATATCCTTTCATCTTGACGAAGTTCTGGCAAGATTTTCAATTTCATCCAAGTCACTTTCAGCTTGCTTTTTTGCAATATTTTAATTATTTAACCAGCTGAAAGTCAATTTTCGAATCCAAGGCACGAGATTGTTTGAAAAGTCTTTGTATTAATGTTAATTTTATGACTGCAGGTTGACGATCACGACAGGCAAACCATCAAAGAAGCTGAAAATGAAGTTTGCCAACAAGGGTGCTCAGAAAGAGACCAAGGTCATTTCAAAGTGGAAGAACGTCGTGGACACTGACCTCGGACATGTTGACTTTGATGAATTCAAGAAAAGAGTGTATGGTCAGAAGGGACTCCCCACAGCAATAGCCAAGCGTATGGTCAGAAACGGAATATTTCAAGCAGCTGGATTCCCGCCGGCAATGGATTGTGCCGAGTTGATGGTGGAATGCGCTCTCCATTATGACACCCAGAAGAGACAGATCATCGCACCTGACGGAAGAGTCTTAGCACACTTGGGCGAAGTTGCAATCCAGGAAACCTTTGGCATCCCTGAGCATTCATGAACAGTCTATAAGACCAAAGAAGAAGCCAAAATGCTATATGACAGCAAGTCAGATTTGTGCGCCACAACAGTCAACAAGGTGTGGATGGACAAGCCAAAGCCATCAATCAAGAAGTTGCCTAAGAGACCTCGCCGCACGGACTTCAAGGAAGATTTTGGAGATATCGTGCTGATGCTGAATAGAATAGCTGGTAACCCTCAGGGCACCTTCTTCGAGAGCTGGATGTACTATTTTATAGATGAGATCACCTCTGGAGTCAAAATGTTCAACTGGTCACGGATGATAAGTGACAACCTCCATGAGCAACTGATCAACCTCGAAGAGACCAAGTCTTTTCATATGAGTTCATATGTGATATACCTGTTGGCCAGATCCTACAAGTATCCAGGATTGATCTGCAAAGGCAAAATTGGCAATGGGGAGAACGAGCTCAGGCCTTACGATTGTTATCCTTAGCTCCAATTGAAGGAGAAGACTCACTTCAGGAGGGTGCATGATGCATTCCTAATGCATATCACCAGAAAGCTTCAAGGAGGAGTGCATCAAAGGCTGAGCCATGAAGCAAAAAGTCTTATCAGCAAATATGGGTCTTGGTTCATCCAGTTCCCTAAATTCACATATGTCAAGATCCAGGGATTCACTGGAAATCCCTATAAATTGCCTATCTATCCGACCAATCGGATGATATTGCTCGAGGTTTTGAGACAATTAGAAGAATACCAGAATATCCAAAGGCCATCCAAGAAGGCGTCCGTCACATTCCCATTCTTCATTGGGAACATGTTAGAATATTGTCCATCAGCACAGGCAGCTGAAAGCGCAAGGTTGGAGATCCAATGGTACCCTTTCACGGCTTACAAGTCCAGGGTCAATTATGACCCACATCATAACATCCGGACAGTGGAAGGGAGGAAATACAAGCACAGGATGGAATTGGAGGATTTCTGGGCAAATGCTGCCGATGAGTACGAGGTCAGGCGGAAAATGTGGTCCAGGATGCCACTAGATTTCATGAGGACAATTGAGTTCTGCCGAGTGCCTGACCAGCTACAAGATGATGGAAACCACGTCCAGCCACGCTTTGAGGAAAGCCGACCTCTCCCTCCAGTGAAGTGGTCAGAACCGGAGCACGTAGACCTAGCCACCCTAATGAGGCCAGTGACTAAATACTCTCAGTGGTGGGTTGATTACCACGCCCAAGAATTGAGACAAAAAGGAATCACGCTCACATATGACCTGTTGAGCGAATCAGAGTCATATTCTTCTAATGCTGGTGCATCCCATCAAGACTTGGTCGGGATTGGAGAGAAAAGAAAAGAAATAATGCCAAGTGTTGAGCCTGCTTCCAAGAGGCATAAGGGAGAACCTTCTCGGTCAGCAGCGTCCAGGAATATTGACGAGTTGGTGGCTAGTATAGACGATTCCTTGGCAGAAATGCTTGAACCTCCTGCAGTTCAAGAGGAAAATATTGAACCTATTCAACTAGATGATGAAGAGCCCTTATCACCTACGGGCACAAAAATTTTAGGTTCAGACAATGAAGTGGAAGTCCGGGATAATGACTTTGAGGAAGGAATGATTTCCGCTCTCAGGGGAGTCGTGGATGTTCCAAACGAGGATGAGGTTCAGGTCGAGGATGGGATTGAACAGTGGGCCATTCTAGACTGGCTGTTGGAAAGAATGAAAGTTCAGGTACCTGCTGAGGCTCAACAAGAAGAAGAGGATGATACTGCCAATTTCTTGGCAAGATTAGAGCAAGTTGCAGCCAAGAAGCCTGCTAAGAAGTTCTCCACCATTCGGAGGAACGAGGCAGGCGACCGTTCCGTGCACATTGCAGTGCCTACAGTGGACAAGCCACAGGATGAGATCTCTCCACAGGAGTATGCTATAACAACTGTTGACCTTGGCCCGACCTCGAAAGGTCAAGAAGTAGAGGAGTTAGACAATTCCGTCTCGACCATCAAAGCGAGACTGGAGAAAGAAGTGGCCAAGAAGAAGGAGTATAAGAAGGAGGTCGAGTGTCTTAAGAAATATATTCAGCATTTGACCCAGCCACTTGATCAGGGTAATGCGACTGTTCCTCCTCTCCTCAATTCATCACAAGAGGTGACCAAGGACGTCGAGCATGGAATGGTGACGGCCAAGGAAGCTCAAGACTGGATGGCAAGTGAAGGCACGGAAGCGGCCTTGTTCATGGAGAAGTTGGCACTTGCTTATGGACGAACCTCTTCATTTCTTTCCAGATTGATGGTTATGGCGGAGGCATGGGAAGGTATCCCGGATATGCAGGAAAGGCTTATTCCAAGCCTGAGAATCTTGAAGAGCACTCTGAGAGAGGAGTTGGTTGATAAAAGGGTGATTGCTGCAGGGGCAGCATATGATTTTCATCACTGGTTTTGGGCAATGACAATACGAGAAGAAGTCTTGGAGAAGGCGAGAGTAGATGGGCTTGGAATTGAAGAACAAGTCAGGAAAATCCAGGAGAAGATTTGCATGACAACTACAGAAGTGTTCGACCGTGAAGTCATCCGGAAGAACGACATGCAGTTGGAGAGATTGAAGCATAAAGTTCAAGAAACTCTCTTCTCGACCACTAGACCATTCTTGAGGCAAGACTTTGCGAGAGTGGCAAGACTCTCATCCATTCGAAAGGATTTTGAGAAGCAGGAGGCAGATTGGGAAGGTACTTTTGCTAGATGTGTTGAGAAGTTGGACGGACTTGAATTCCGGATCAGCATGTTGCCACCTGTCACGATGGACGAGGTCACTGCAGTAGTGTCCAGATTCGCCAAGCACAATGCTATTCAGATGGATAAGGTCGCCTCTCCTATATTATAGCTGGAACTGCCACTTTTCTGATAGTTTTCTAATGGTTAACTCTTGTTATTTTGGGAAACCCTAATTAGGGTTTGGTTGTAATAATCTTGGCCGTTAATCTTGTTTTAATCTCGGCCCTTCATTTCATTTTTGAGGCTCTATATAAACTGGTGCTCTCTCATTTTCATTGGTGTGGAGACGGAATATGTGTATTGTCGCATTGAGACTATTTTAAATGATAAAAGCTCTTGAGCATGATTTGCCTTGAATAACTTCTTATTGTTGAATAGTAAGCGAGGTTACATATTATCTTCCGCCATAGATTAGAATTAAAGTTAGATTAAGTAGAATTTGCTTTGAAAGTTGTTAATTGAATGAGAGATTGATCGCATTGACTCAATGGTGAAGTGTAGCTCATACTTTTTTCGAATGGATGATTTGCATTCGATTTGTAAAGTTAGCCTGAGCTCTTAATCGTGGAAGCTTAACTTTAGCCTCATTCGAGGTTTGAAAATTATTCTCACAAACTCCTTGAAGATTGCACCCATTTTGCGTATGTTGTCCTGCAGGAGGCGAAACAAAGTGTGGTTTATTTCTCTTCACCGAGTCCTTACTGTCTCTTGAGTTCTTAGGCTTAGACTAGATTCTCTGAACCCTTGTCTTTTGCCATTTTTTTGAGATCCACGATTGAAAGTCCTAATTGAGAGCCTTTAATGATAAATTCCCTAAGTCCTAAACTTGTGAATATTTTCTTACGTAAGTCCCCTTGTTCATTACCAGCAAATCACAACGGCCATTGAGCTTATCCACACGTCGAGACCCGACAAAAGAAACCTTGGAATCGCCATATGATCTTCTCACAATCTTAGCATACGCGGTGGTTTTTCAAGAGAGGATAGAGTGTCTTTGGACATTTTATTCTGTGTGTTCGGTGGATGATAAAACAGACACCAACAGGTCTGTTTTGAAACGAGATTGGTTTGAGCCTAAGGAGGTAGAACTGGTTGCCATTCTAATACCTAAGGCACAACACATTTCAATTATTCAAAATTTCAAAGTATTGAAACTAAATAACTTAATTCATTTCAAAAAAATGAAAAAATTGAACATGTGATATAGACACTTAGAAGAATGAAAACAAAACAAGAGAGTTCATTTGTAAAAAAAAATGTAAGAAAAAAAACCAAAAAACTTCAAAAACCCTACCTCTTGTGAAGAAATCTTGCTCTACGATCTTCTTGGCAATGAACAAACACTTGCAAGTGCTTAGGAATAGCACAACAACCAACTTCAAACAATCAACGATCAACCTTCAAGTCTATTCAAGCTTGTGCAAGCAAGAAAAAAAGTTCAGCAATGGAGGCAAAAAATCTTGTTTTTCATTCACAAATTGTTAAATGAGTATGTTTTTACCTATTTGATGTGTTAAGAGGAAAATACTAGGGTTGGGAGGAACATTTTAGTCTTTAAAAGTCAAAATAATATTAAAAAATTGCAAAACATAGTCAAAATTTTGTGGATTGGGCATGAAACTGCCCAGGTTCGAGCCGGGTCCGATCTAGGCCCATCAGGATCGAACACACAGGTTGTGGGCTGGACCCTATCTGGGCTGGACCAAAACCACGAGCCAGAGCCAAACCGAACCAGGATCAGGGGGCTAGGGGGGGAAGAACCGGTAACTTAGAGTTGACTTCAGGGTTACAAGAAAAATTAAAATATTCAAGGTATTTTGATTTACATATTTTGGAGTGTTTGGTAATGATTTACAGAGCATTTTGGAGTGTTTTGGAAGTGATTGCATGAGTTTCCAAGTCTGGCCATACCATTTGCCAAGACAGGCCATACCTCTCATATTGAACGCCTAGGTCAGAGAAAGGACTTTGAGATTTTGGCTACTTTACAATCTGATTTCTGATTTCTGGGCGCCTCCTTTACATCTGTTTCCTCTTTATTAAAGCTAATCGCCCCTCTCAGCAGGCCGTACCAGTGTGGGTGAAATTTTGAAGTCATATCAGGGCTTGTGTGTTTTAAGGTTGCAAATTAATCTCTGTAGTGGCACCTTGATCTGCTGGAGTGCTAGTAAATGTTTGAAGGCAGTTTGAAACTCAAAAAAAAAATTGAATTTAAATGCTAAATTGCCCCTGTTTGAGCATACTGGTTGATTGTGGAAAGATTTACAGGTCTGAGTGGTTTAGAAGTGAGTATTGGTGTTTCTAGTGGCTGGGGTAACCCATCGCTGCAGTTGGGAGTCATCATAATAAAGGATTAGTGAAGATATCAGAGCTTGCTGAAATTATCTGTGCCTTACCTCTTGCTACATCTTGCTGTAATAACTGAATTAGGCTCTGTCCATGTGCTGTGATTATCAAAGGAAGCCAGGGAAGTCTTTATTTGCAGCTGGATAGCCTCTTGTTGATATTGGAATGGTCACCTGGGACTGCTGTTGATTTTTACCTCTGCAGATCTACTACAGCAGGTTTGTTATAGTACAAAGATACATTCATTTCAAGGTATTTATACTCTGTATGGCAGTTGATTTAGCAGATGATCCATAGTGTCTCGTTAATTGAGTCTTGGAGGTCTATTTTCAGTAGTAGTTATGACTTGAATGAATGTAATCTTCTTATGAAATTGCAACAGCAGAAGAATTTGAAAATGCAAACCTTTCAGTGTTTATATTTTGTCAAATATGCATGATATGTGTTTATTGCTTGATTTATTGTTATGATATCAATTGGTAAAAACTTCAAAAAAAATAAGGGTGTGTTCTTACAAGAAGCCATCAAGATCAATGCATATATGATATCAATATGTGCTCATTGAACCCTTCATTTCACACAATTTACAAATGTCAACAGATAACATTGTCCAACAATTATTTTTCTTTTAAATTATTCTTTGCTCATTTTTATTGCAGATATAATAATACCGCCATATTGCCTAGGATCTTTGTTGCTAAAGAACCTGGGTAATCACAAAAATATGTGGTGAAGTGATGCTTTCAATCTAGTGATATAATGTTTGACATAATTTTTCATCATCCATATAATAATGAATTCAAGAGGCACAATTTCTTGTACCTGTAACGACTATAGCTAAGCAAAATAATTCTAACAAATGTAGCCATTGAACAATCATTTATTCCATGCCAGAAAAAAAATTATAACACATACTTTAAAAAGCTGACAGATACTTTCTTTAACTTGCAAAGAACAGGCAAATCAAGCCCTCACCTGACACACACTACTACAGTACCAAGTCAATTTGCAAGCAGAACATCTTTTCAGGTTCATAGACAGTTGAAAACATGTATCACATCTCTTATTTATGGAGGCAGCATTGAGTACAGATACGTATGGCTCCTGAACTAGTACAATCTCTCCTGCAAGCTACAGCATACAATTAGAAGTAGAAAAGACGTTCAAAAATTTAAAGCATTCAATGTGTCATATGATTACAGTATTCAGCATTGATGGATTGCTGTTCAACAGAAATATCACTCTCCAAATTCTTTCATGAAATAATATCATAAAAGATCGAGACAAGGCCAACATTGAAAGGAATTTGCAAACAAAAGTAGGTGCAAATATGGTTCCACATGTCAATAAATGATTTAGATCTTTTTGCTTTTTAAGCATGAAAACTCTTAAAATCAGTGAAGTAAATATATGTGTTGATAGAAATGGCATAACAACAAACCCAAAAATAGAAAGCATGGCTTTGCACTGAGCACCAGCCAAAGCAGGGTTGATGTCATTGAAAAGGCACTGAATCATAGTGGTAAAATATCTAAAAGGTACTTTTCACTTCAGAATCCAGATACATACCTCATATGCGCATAAGTGATTCTGTCTAGGCTATGACCAACTATATAAATGTCTGCTTTTGGCCACAAAGATTAACATGATAAATGCTAAGGTACTCAAAATCTCATATTTTTCATGTTGGTCTATCATAAATGACACAATGGCCCATAATCAGGAGGTTTTGTATATTTGAGACTCTAGAAAAGCCTCCAATAGAGTAGTCTATCAATAAACTGTTGTGACATTAAATCATGGATGGTGATCCTAATGGTAAGTTTAGACTTATCTATAAAGTGAAGCACATATTGCACACATTTAATTTAGAATGATACATTATATATATGAAATGATTGCACATTTATGATTGGGTATCTTTCTGTCCACAATCATTGCATTGATACATTGCAAAACATATGTGCAAAAGATAGCATTCATGCATAAAGAGTCTTGTCAGACTGATATGGAATATTACACAGTAAATGTGTCATAAGGAACTCTATGTAATCCTTAATTTCCTAAAGAAAGAAAAAATCATGCATGGGATTTCCCAGTTTACAACATGGTAGCAAGCATTACACCAATATTTGAAGAATGGCTGCTGTACCATGTTCTCGTGATATATTTTCTTCATGCTTCACTGTGATATATTAAACATGTTCTCACAGCATTGATTGCAAAACGCTAATAATATATTTCATACTGTGATAAAGAATAGAGAACCTTAAAATATCACCCATTGAAATGCATTTCTTTTGAAATTATCATTACTGGTAGTTGATTGGAGCTTCACTAGTGTTGGCGTTTAAATTCGCACCTCTGGAATGCGTATTTGAAACGGACAGCTATGCACAGATAAACTGCTCTTCAAATTAGGAGGGTAAGCTCCGTCTTGCTGATGGTGTTGAAAAAAAGTAAACTAAGAACTAAGTTGCCTATCTTTTTTATCAGCTTAGAGCACAAGGTTTATTAAACACAAACACCGCAGCTGAGATTTTCTGATTTAAGAACTTCAACTACGACTAACTTAAACTAAAGACGTTTATAACTTCTCAAGTAATATGCAGAGCAAGAGAAACTAGAAATGAACAAGGTTGATTCTCCGACAAAATACTTCAATAAACTATTTCTCAACAAACATCTACACACTTCAATGTAAGCTGAAATCAAGATCATAAAAGTAGAACATAAATAACGGAAATCTGAGATGTTATATCAAGGCAAAGGAGGCTCATGACTTTATTACTCAAACTTCTGGAACAAAATCTACTACTAACATGCCTGGAACAAGAAATTGCAGTTGAAGAGGCTTGCAATCTTGTTCGTACACAATACGAACAGCAATTACAATAACTTCTTGTTGGCTAAAAGAGACTCAACAATTGGCTATCATAAAACAATTGAACAACACTTGAGTAACAAATAGAAGGCACAATAGGCTCAGCGTTTTGTTATCACTAGCATGGTTAAAGAAAACTAATGAGCAAAGGCTCTTATTTATAGACAAGCAGAGGAGTAGGGAACCCTAAAATCTCCTTGCTTTCACAATCTAGGGCTTGCTTAGCAAGCAAGCTTTATTTCTAAATCTAGAAAGAAGATAACATCTAACACCTAAGAAAGCAGAAAAAGCGGGAAACGCCAACTATTACATTTATCTTCTTTCTCTTCTCAAAGAATGGATAAGAATTATTCCAAGAATAGAAAGAAAGCGGGAAGAAAGCTTCTAGAAGAAAGTTGCTTTAAAGCTCGATCACATCCACTAGAAAATTAGAAATTGTGTCCCGGTTCGGTGCATCTATGCCATCAATAGCAAAACACCACTTTTCTAGAATATCTTCAGCATCTGCAATAGATCTCAGGAAATCTTCGACCTCATTGGCCACCTTCTCAAATTTTGCTGACATCATCGAAATATGACTCATCCTTCCGCCAACTGTATTGCTGCCATCACAGCTGCGTACAATACTCTGAAATTGAGTTTGTACTTCATCAAGCCCGACGTAGAAACCATCTTCAAAACTATATTGAGAAGGAATCTCTATGACAAACTCACTGATGAAAAGAAGAGCTTCAATCACCCTTTGTTTGTAGGCAATAAACTCTTTGGATGTCCTCTCGTAAGTTTTAACTTTGAAAACATGACGCTCTCTCCAAGCAAGGATCTGCCTCTTGTGTTCTTTTGAAACTGCTGAACCATAGGCTGTATCTAAATCAGCAATGATGATTTCATGCCTTGGTCTTACTTCAGCCACTGTTTGTTCAAACCCTTGGATACCTTGATGTAGCTTATGAGCGTTTTCTCTCAACTGAAACATTTGTGCCAAGATCTCCTTTCCTCTGACAACGAAACTCTCGATCCACTCTTGAGTTTCTTTCCCACAAATGACCAGCTGTCTCAATTGATGATGATCAGCTGGTGTCTCTAAAACCTGGGGTAGCAACTGGGTCGCCTGTGAAGAACCATGGACAAGGTTAGAAATATAAAGCCTGAGCTGCTGGATTTCAGCCTTTAGGGCTGCCTTGTCTTCTCCATCCTTGAGCACTCTTTCCTGAAGACTTTCGGACACAACTCTGAATAGACTCACATCTGCATGTCTGGTATTTCTACCAAGATTAGCCTTGACCATCACGAAGTCATCCCTGTTCTTATCTTCTGGGGGTAATGCAGTCTCCATGACTATCTCGTTATCAAGATTCCTATCAAAGTGAACTTGCTTCTTTACTTTCTTCTTAGGAGGTTCCTAATAGATATTATCGAGATCATCAACATTCACCTGATATGAAGGCCTTCTTCTTACCCTTCCCAAGGAGTTCTCAAGCCAAGACACGGTAGTATCTTTACTAACTTCCTTAGGAGGTACAATTGCAATTTCTTCCTCATCTTCAATATCAAGGTCGATGTGAATCGGTAAAGGTTGTGTCAATGGTACAGAAACATGTGTTAAAGGTGGCTCCTCTGCTTCTTTCTGAAGTACAGGCTCATCAGGAGGAGCTTTTGTTACAACTGTAGGTTGCTCCTGTATGACTATGCCTGAGAAGTCTAACCTTCTTCTTACATTTTTATTTGATCTACCACCTTTGACGCCTTCTTGAGACTGACTTTTGCCCTTCCCTTTTGACTGTGCTCTAGAAGAAGAGGGAATTGTCCTTGGCGGCTCTGCTACTGGAATGGAGTTTTTCCTCTTAAGGATTAGGAAAACCTTGCTATGTTCAAAGACTTGTCTTGTCCTTTCTTCAACTAAGAGGGACTCTTTATTAGCCCAATTAACTTGAGGAAAGGGCTGATCTTCAATTCGCTTCTGAGTATACATCGGGAGAAGCACATCCTCGTCATCATCTGATAACCCTTCTATATCTTCATTTAAGCAGTCTTTCATCTAGTGAAGAGTGAGCCTGTTGTAACTACGCCTTCGCACCTCGAACTCATCTGTACAATTAGCCCAAAAATCTTCAAGGGCGGATATATGAGCATAGTTTTTCTCAAGTCGGCCAGCGTAGACACCATGAGGATCAAATGATCGTCTCTCGCTATAAGGCTTGAGGCCAAGTTTATCTAACTCATCTTCCATTGTCTTAGTATCTGCTGCAGTCCTGTATGTATAGATTCCCATCCCTAATGGAAAATTGAGGGAGGGTTTCTTTCTATTCCTCAAGAATGCATGGACATCGTGGGCCTGCCTTAAGAACTCCATGAAGACGACCTCGTCTGACGAGTACCTTGGTAACATGAGTGGGGCACTTGAATAGCCATAGACCCTAAGATAGGTGAAAGTAGGAAATTGTATGAACCAATCTGCCCACTCCTCCATCGCTGCCCTGGCAACTGAAGAGATACGGACGTGCAATTCATTGTCCAGGTCCTGCACTGTGTACATCAGAAAAGCCTCGTTCACTCTCTTGTAGTGATGCAATGACTTTGTGAATTCCAATTGAGGATAATAGTTGTAGATATGTTGCACGCTCAATGATCCCTCAGTGTTCAACCCTCTGAATTGACCTTGATAGGCCACCAGGTAGACTAAGTATGAAACCGTATGGAATTCATGAAACTGGAAGTATTTTGTTATCTGTTGATGTAGGTTGTCACTGATCAAGGTAGGCCAATCATAGAACCCGGTCTTCTTCATGATGTGGGGTATGGCATAAAACATCCAAGGCTAAAACTTGGTAGCATCTTCCGATCCAGTGACCCTATTGAGCAAGGTGATTATGATAGCAATTTCATCCTTGAATTCTCCTCGCCAGGCATTCTTTGGCAAAGTCTTATGCTTCTCTTTCATCCACCTTTGTTCAATCTTCTTGCTATATTTGTCTTTGTGCATGTCCCATATCCTTTCACATTCACCCTTTGAGATAGTAACACTTTCAAGCCATGGGGGAATGGAAAAACACTTTTCGATCATATCAGGGTTCAGACTGCAAATCAATCTACCATCGACTGATTGAATCTCCCTAGTAGTCGGGTTGTAATGCTTGATGCAAGCGATTACGAACTCAAGACTCTGAACTGATATAGGGATAGACGTTATTGCAAGGAGTGCAGAGTGTCCCAGGTTCCTGATGGAAGTGTTGCCTGCGCTCTCCAAAGCGTGTAGATCGAACACCGGCTTAATGTGATGCAAATCTATCTTAGCTGTTTTGATGTAATCATGATAAAAAGCTGATCCAGTCTTGAAAACATTGGGAGTGTACTCCATTTCGGAAAACTTGAAAAATGACTGTAAACTCGCCTAGGTTCAGACAAGTCTTGAGCAACTTACTATTTTTAGAATACTAATTTTCTTACTCCAACGAACAAATTTTGAAAAAAAATTAAGATATGGGTTTTGCTCAAAATTTCATTGCAAGACAACCCAGATCGTCCGTTTTCGAAAATTTTGATTTTATACTGAAAAAGCAGCAAACCCTAATTTCTTCAATTTTTTCCAAAAAAAAACTGGCACCTGGGTTTTGTTCAGAATATGATTAGAAATGGACCCAGTTGATTAGGTTTGCAAAATACTGATGGCTGATCGAAAAAGCAGCCAACCCTAGAATTTGAAACTTTCTTGAAAAAAAATTGTGATATGGGTTTTCTTCAGAAGACTGGTTTGAGAGGACCCAGATGATTGAAAATTGAATGCATTGACGATTTCACTAACATGCAAATAAAAAGCAGCTGCTGCAACTTGATGAAGTTCTTGAAAATTTCTTCAGAAGAATGAGGTGATAAGACCCAGATGGCTGAAAATTTGAAAACCTTGGCCTTCTCCTTGAAAAATTTGATCTTCTGGATGAAAAAGCAAGGGTTTATGTTGCTGTTCTGAAAAATTTAATGAATAACCAGCAAACTAAGCTCTTGAATCTTGAAAAATTTCTTCAATCTTGCTGCTCCAATTTTCTCCTTTGAATGCTACCTAGAAAAATAATGAAAATTACATGAAGAGAGGTGTTAAATAGACTTAAGGGTTTGAATTAGGTTTGCTTTCTTTAGTTTTCATTCTCAAAAACCCTAAAAATCTCTGTTCATTGAACTTGGACGTCCTCATCCTCTTGCAATTTTGAAATTTCTTGAAATTTTGCAAATTTCACTAAGGCATGAGAAGTTGGGCGCCCTTCTTGGCTAAGGGCGCCCACTTTAAGCAATGTTAGTCATTTTTTGATATTTTCAACTTTGCACAACTTTGACCCCCTACTTTGACCTCGATTTTTGACTTGCAGACTAATCTGATGAGTGAGCTGAAAGATTCATCGCAGAGCCTGACCCATTCTGAGAAGATTGTTCTAGAGGCATCTCTGGCTAAAAACTTCATTTCGACCTTCGAAATCATGGGAGCCTTTTTCCTCCAGGGGCGCCCATTCTGTCCAGAGTTAGCCATTTTTATGATCTTCAATTTTTATGTTAACTCCTCTTCTACAGATGATCTTGTCGAATCTGGTGATCCGAGCATCGGATTGACTGTCGGTTATGCTCGTTGCGAAGCTAATGAAATATTAGGAGGGGTCTCCTGGGATAAACTTCGTCACACAATGAGTTTTGAGCCTTCAAAAGCTTGGGCGCCCCTGGCAAGCTGGGGTGCCCAAACTCACCAGAGTTAGATTATTTTTCACTTTCTCACGTTTGCTTTTGAAGTTCAATTCTTAGCTCTCATCAGACCCTCTGTTCAACTTCTCGTTGTAAGTAGTATATCTTTGCTTTGTTGTAGTCGGCCGTAGTCGGCCTTGGTCATAGTCGGCCAATTGCTAATAAAACAATAGTTAGTAAGAATAATACATGTCATGTGCTTTCGGCAATCAAGTCCCGACTAATGATAATGTTGTTATGAAACGTTGTATCGGTTGGTTATCTAACTACCGCCCAACGTTATATGTAGTCAGTTGCTGTAGTCGGGAAAGGGAGTGTGTGGATGGTTATATTGATAAGTATTGTTGATACTCGAAGATTGTACGTGGTGATATCTCGTATAATGAATAAAGCTTCTGGTGTTCAAACATGATATCTTTCTAGTTTACTGTTTTGTTCTATGTTCCGCACATGACTAGTTTGCCAGTAGTACGTAATACTTGAATTACATTCCGTAGGCAAACATTTGGCGCCGTTGCCTGAGCGGACTAGGGCATCACTCGTCGTGGCAGCGTAATGGGTCAACCGGCGAAGAACCTGTAAATGCTAATGAGGAACGGGAAGACCGATTGACATAAGATCTTGTCAATCTGTGGAAGACATCGTTACGAGATCACGTACGTAGGGAATCCCACAAACGGGAGATCCCTGAGGAAGTTATCTGGGATAGATTGGAAGTGAATGACGAGGTGAAGCGCCTCCTGAATCGTACGCCTAGATTGTTGGCCCGTCATTCCATTATTTTGCAAGACCTCCGAGAAGAAGAAGAACGAGACACAAGCCGGAGACGTACATCTGGTAGTCAGCAATGATCGCCTGAACATATTTTAAATTCCCGTACGGCCGAACAAAGACAAGCATCGAGTACCTGACGGGCACGGGACTCCGGAAGAGCAAGTTCAGCGATCACTCAGGCTGCAAGAACAAGAAAATCGGCGAAGAAGACTAAAGCAAGTCGGTAAGGAATTGGATGAGGATTTAATTGAAATAAATCAGAGCATTAAAAGAACATATGAAAATCTGACAAGAATAGACACATCCATTGGACGAGCGCACCAAAGTCTGACAGAAGGAAGGGACGGAAAACCCTTCGGCACCCCGTATATAGGAAGATATGATCCTGATGAGAATGAAGATGAATTAAGTAGTAGCATCAGACGTTTTCAGGAGTTGTCCTTATCAGACGACGATGAATGGCTGACGAGTGGAAGATCTAAGCCCAGTACCCCAAGGCGGAGAGAGTACCGAAGGGAACCCCGGAGACTCAAGGTGTCAAGGACACCTCAGGAAGACGTGGGAGTGACTCATACATGGCTGAGAGTGCAAGTGACGCATCGGAACGTAGCGGGGAAACTAGTCTACTCGGGTCCAACACACAAGGAGGACAGCGGGGAAAGATGGCTCATCCGGATCGGCAAAAGCTGCCGAAGTTCATGGGGAATGGGTCAGAAGATCCAGTACAACACTGTAAAACATGTGAAACTATTTGGATAGCCAGCGGACAGGATGATCTCGACCAGTGGCTGAAAGCATTTCCAGCGACACTCAGAGAGAGTGCCATTGATTGGTAATCTGAATTAGATCAAGCACACAAAGCTACATGGAGATTATTGAAGAAAGCATTTCAAGAGGAGTTCAAACTCTTGCGGGATGATAGCGAAATTGTTGTGGAGATATACAATACCAAGCAAGGAAAGCACGAGAGTGTACGGACCTACAATCGAAGACTCAAAGATTTGCTGGGGAAATTGGAGGCACAACCGGCCGATGGGTTGAAGAAAAGATGGTTCATCGAGGGCTTGCTTCTGTCATTAAGAAAGAAAATGAAAGTCATACCTCCTTCGTCGTACGCCAAAGCATACAATCGGGCAATGGACATAGAAAGTGAAAATAAAACATCCTCCCGAGGGAAAAAGAAGACAGATGACGAGGAGAGTACAGACGACAGCGACGGTGAATCCAAGACTGTACAAGCACTCAGGAAAGATATGATGCGAATGATGAAAGAATTGAAGGTCGACAAGGAGAGTACGAGAGAAGCCAGAGAACTGTGGTGTACGAACTGCAATGCGGAAGGTCACACGAAGGCAAACTGTCCCAAGAACTTATTCTGCAATATCTACCAAGTGATGGACATTCCGTCAAGGAATGCCCATACAACTTAAAAGCCAGAAGTGCACAAGTACTCTTCACTCATGGAGAGCCGTCAACACCGCCGAACACACCACCAAAGCCCCAGTACAATAGCAATGCATCCCCTAGAGGTAACCGGAGCAACAGAAGTCCGAGAAACATGATACAGTAGGCCCATGATCCAATGCAGGAAGTGCAACGAATGGGGCTACTTTGCCAGGGACTGCCAGAACGGTCAAGGTTCGGGAGGGAGATTGTGTAAGTGGTGTGGACCAGGCGATCATGAAGATAATGAATGCCCTAAGCAAAAGGGTATCCACATGCTGGAAGTAGAAGAACATGAGGTACTGGCGATCACCAGAGCACAAGCAAAAAAGGCCACTTACCCAGATCCATGTACGGAGAAACAAAGGATGAAGGAAGCAAAAACTGAAGTGGAACTGGCGATGGCGAAAGAAAACAGAGTACCTCTAGAGAAGCCAGGAACCTCTCGGTGGTCGGAGGCGGAAACCAACATCATACGGCAGGTACTACAACCACCATACCAATAAAAGTAACTGACCACCTCCAGACTATGCCACAATTGGGACTAGCAATCACAAACGTCGTCGGGGATGGCAAGCAACCGCAATTGGAGGAACGAAGGCAAGAATTGATACCAGAACTGCCACCGTACAGTGAACAAACAATCGAGCCAGTATTGCTCACAGCGAACATCGGAAAGATGCCAGCGGTCGTGCATATGGAGATCAAAGGGAATATCTTGACAAATACTATCGTCGACGAAGGATCGGGAGTCAACGTACTACCTGAAGACACATGGAAGAGTCTCGGGAAACCTACACTTTGGCCGCCGACATTCCAACTGGTGGGCGCTGATCAACATGGTATCAAGCCGTTGGGAACACTGATGGCGTAGAAGGTGACGATCGGCACACAACAGTTTTTGCTAAATTTTGTCGTCATCCCATTACAGAGGAAAAGCATACGATGCACTACTTGGGAGAGGATGGCTGATAGCCGCGAAGGCAAATCATAATTGGAAGAGGAACACACTCTCGATCGAGAACGACAGGCAAAAGTACATCATTGACTTGAAGAACTAGGCCGTGAGCGAAGAATTGGCTTCCTTTGGATCTGAATCAGATGGAGATGAGTCGGATGTGGACGAAGGAAGGAAAGCTATGGAACCGAACATTGAAGGCGTACTTGAACTCGAGAGTTGTTCGGAGGACGAGACAAGCTCACTGAATGGCTTATTTCATTGGCAGATGGAAGACTATGAAGTGTTCCACCGAGAGTGTAACATGCTACAAATCGGGGAAATCAAGGAAGAAGAGAAACAGGGAAGGCCCAGCCAAACATTTCCGGCCGAGAATGGAGAGTACAAAGAAAGAGTATCAAAACTGGACGATACACCAGTCCACAAATCCGAACAGGTACGAGATGAAAAAATTGTGTTGGAGTTAAAAAATGAAAAGTATGAAAAAATTAAAAAATTAGAAAAAAAGAAAAGAGAAGAGAGGAGATGAGAGAGAAAATAAACAAAAATTGAAAAAATTAAAGATAGAAGAGAAAAAAGCTAAAAGTCATCAAAAAATGGAGAGGAGAATAAATGACGAAAAACAGGACAAATGGAGGAAAGAGGAGAGAGAAGATGAGAATAATAAGGAGAGGGAATTAAAAGAGATTGAAAAAAGAGAAAAGATACAAAAAGGGGAAAATAAAAGAATTAAAAAGACAAACGTATTATATGGAGTTCAAAAAAATAAAAGAAATAGAGAAATGGAAAAATCAAAGCTGACCAAGGGAAGAGAAATTAAAATTAAATTTAAAATGAAAGTCGTGGCCATGAGGCAAATCGTACGCCTATGGGGAAAAGCCGCCGGGGGAGATAAAACACGGTGAAGTATTAAAAGAGGAAACCTTAAAGTGCAACGTAGCCTAAGCTCGGCCAAGGAGTACGATGTACGACCATATAACACACTAGGAATAATAGGGCAAAAACATAAAAGGAACCAAAGAAGGGAAGAATGACTCCAAGGAAGAAATGTATCGACCTACAGGAGAGCTGGTATAAGGTACACAAGAGTTTTCACAGTACGGTGGACTATTACCCTCAATCACATTGATCACATCGTACGACATTCACAGTGTCTCAAGGTTGTACGGCATCCAGGCTATTCTCAAGTTGTATGGCATCATCCAGACTATTTGCAAGTCGTACGGCATCCAAGCTATTCTCAAGTCGTACGGCATCATCCAGACTATTTGCAAGTCGTACGGCATCTAGGAGAGATCTACATCGTACAATATTTAGCATCTTCTCAATTCGTACAGAGTCATGAGGTGGTCAAGAAGGTCGTACGACATCCTTACATCGTACGACATTTAAAAGAGATCTTAATCGTATGGCATTTACAGGGGAACTTCATCGTACGGCATTCACAGAGTCTGCATATTGTAAGAACTTCACTAGTTATCCAAGTCGTACGACATTGCAATTTAAGGGTCGTACAGATTTTTATCTTGGTTAAGGAACACTTAGCAATTCTTCACATCGTACGACATACTAAGAACTCATTAGTCATACGGCATCTCCAAGATCAGGCCGTACCGCAGTTTTTTATCCCTCAAGGCGTACGGACAGAGCAGGAGAGAGAAAACGTAAGTAGCAAGCAGCAAGAAGTCGTATCATTCATCGATTGAGATAAAGTAAAGAAAAACAATGCAAAATTTGTATTTTTCAGCTTCATCAGCACTATTTGGAACCTTTGGAAAAGTCATGAAAATGAGGTACGCGATGCAGTTTCGGGTGGTTTCAGAAGTGTTAAATTGGTTCACGGCGGGGGTGCTACCGACCCACCCTATATCGCTGGCTGTGGAGCGCAACAAGGTGCCGACTCGACGCACCCTGTATTCCCGCAAGGGCAACGCCTGATCTCGATGGGGCGTCTCTGCACTGTTAGCGGCGCCGCCACTTAATGGGCGCGGTCCCAAAGCCCCATCAAATTTATTGGAATCGTCCATTTGCAATACAACCACCCAACGTCGTACAGTTGCAAGAGCAGTTGGCAGCCGAGCAAATGAGAGTGACAACTCTCAAGAAGTTAGCAGAAAGGGATAGAGTATTGGGTCAGTTGATAGAGAATGATACCCAGGTGGCCGATGCACAACGACTTTCAGCACAGAGGTATCTAATCAAATGAAAACATCAATTCTGACAAATCAAAACATGGTCTCCCAAAGACCTATCATCTCGGCCATTCCAACCATCCCTATCACTTCAATCACTCCAACCACCCCTATCACACCCATCATATCTCAAGCCCTCACTACCATGATCACTCCAAACGTATATCAACCACTTGTCACTACATCCAACACGATTCCAAATACACCACCACTACCACCAGAACCAAGTGCAATAAGTCAATATTGTAACATCACACTAAAAGCACATCAATCCTACCAACAAATTCTTCAACAATCTCAAGCTTCCCAAGCCTCTCAAGCTACCCAACCAACACAAGCACAAACACAAAAAATGACAACTATTGAGAACAAGGATCAAGATCAATCCATCACTAAGCACCTTGAAGCTATGTCTACTCATCCAAAGATCAAATCAACACACATCAAGAGTCACTTTTCAATCATCATCAAAATCCACCAACAATATCCAACAATGATCTAATTCAAGAAACGTCAACATCATTTGACCCTATGGTTAAAGACATTGGATATCCCTCCACCTCAATTGTTGAAAACAATGATCAAGATCTCTCCATCGATGAGCGCCTTGAAGATGTTTCCACCCCATCCGATGATCAACTCACCATACATCAAGAGCCACTTTTTAGTGATCTCTTTCGGGGAGTGTTAGGATTATTTGATCCTATTGACATAATGCATGATCCATTGACCTATGATCATATGGAAAATATCTCCACATCACCTTATGAGTTAGAAGACATATCTCAAGAATTTAATCCAAAGCAAGATCAAAATATTCCACTAAGGTCTAGCAATGGTCCGTTCCAAGACATGTTGACACCCTTTGACCTCATGATTACAGATACTGAAGGAACCCTAACCTCGACACTTGAGGATATTGAACCACTTACCATGTCTAATGATAACATCCAAGAACCCTTTGTGAACAATCCATCCTTTGAAGCTGACCCATGTCAAGAACTTGATCCAAAGCATGTCGAAAGCAACTCCGAAATCATTCAAGATCAAGAATTTGTATCTTCAAGATACTACAATAATCTAATGGACACTCTCCTATCTATGCAAGATGATCATATCCATGTAGCACATAGTATTCCATCAACCCATGAGATGCTTTCTATGGATGGACACGTAGATGATTTTCATTCAGAACAGGATCCCTTTACTCCTGAAATTATTACACAAAAAGAGCAGGTTACTAATTCCTACAGTCAAACAGAGTTGTCAACAACAGTATCAGATATATCACAAATGCAGACTAAGAAAATCATGAATAAAGATATCAAACATTATCCACTCAAGGAAGAAAATCAGACAGAACAGTATAATCCAGAGTTAGCAGAGCAACAAATTGAAACAATGCCATCTATAGTGTTCATTTATTAGAGCATGTTTACTGAACAAGACATCTCAGAACAGGCATAATCAAGGAACGAATGTGCCACTAGCACTATACTGGGGGCAACTTTATCTAGTGCAAGCATCAACATAGGGAGCACGAAGAATCCTTATAATGAAATTGATGCCAATACTACTACTAGCCATGTCATGAATCTTCATCCACCCAACACCCCATCCACAAATTGGGACCAACTTCGAAGGAAAAATTTGAATCAAAACACAAAGGAAATTATCAAAGCAAAAGAAGCTAAGAAGCATATCGGACAAATCAACTACAAATGGATACCAAAAAATACAAAGAAAGATCATCCCTATCAAACTCCATCAGTCAAAGAAACTATGGGGCAAAATAAAGAAGGGAAAAGTATCCATCAAGGATGTCCACAAAAGCAAAAGCAGGCTTTTCAAGTGACATACAAAGTGTATCAAGCAGTTGGTCCTAATTCCACACACACTTTCGTATACACCCATCATTGCTCATCTTCCCAAGTTTGGAGAGTCAAAGGTTCCAAACTATCAACCAATCCATCTTTTATTCATAAACACACTCCATCCATGCCTCCGTGCGCATGATATCCAATTCTCACATTGACCATGTATTGGCAATGACCCTTCGTCATAAGGATTTAGAAGGCACTCTATCGCGATGTGTGCATAAAGACAAAGTTAACTCCGGTATCGACAAAGCAGATCAAGAATCCAAAAAGGTGCATTCAAGTGCACATATCTTAGCAAAGCAGCTTCTTCAAGCAGGATATCGATGGCACATTATGACAGGGGCATATACATCAATGACACCTTGTGATTCAACATAAGCTTAAAATATTTTAGGAAAAACCAAAAAAACCAAAAAAATATGAAAATCCAAAAAAATCAGAAAAAGGATTGAAAACAGTAAAGAGAAAAATCGTCCTCTAGTGAAAACCGCATGGGCGGCGCTTTGGGAAAGATCACGATGAAAACCTGGAAAACAGGTGTCATGTGTGGAATCGAGCATCTACATGCACTAGTTCAGTTGAAAGCATCTCATCCCATCCATAATAAATCCAACATTCCATCCATATTATCCATAATAAATCCATGCATCCATGAACCATTTATCCAATCCATTTTCATCTATCTACATCCATCATCCAAGTTATCTTGATCTTGATGAAATTTTGGGGCACACTTTACACTTGCTTATGGTAAAACATCTTGACATGGGTCATTTTTATTGATCCTATCCTATGTAACGTTATCTGAGCTATGAAGCATTATCCAATGAGCGTTCTTTATCCAAACACCTTACCGTACCGCAAAATAATCCTTGGCATCCTCTGCATGCTTATCCATATCCATACATCCATTCACTTATCTGAGCATCCATCCATCACATTCCGTACATTGCTAGACATTGGGGGTAGGTATTTACATCTTGCTTCAAGAATAAATATTGATCTATATCCTTTGCCTTATATGGTGATCTGAACATTGGAAAACATAAAATCAAATTGGTTCACCACTTATGAGCAAAAATCCAAATCACTATCCCATGTCACATTTTGACGAAAAGATCTTCCTTATCAAATGTTATCTTTCATTGAACATCGATCCAAACAATCAATATCAGTCACATCTAACGCACCCTTCAAACGTGACATCAAATCATTCGAACAAATTTTGTTCCAAATCAAGCTTCATCAATCACGATCAATCAAATCCAATCGAAAAATCATCATCTCAGGATATCTTGGTGTTTCTTAACACTATCCTTGCATTGTTGTGCATCTTCAACAATGTCATCGTCATCAATCCTAATCCTTCCATTGTTGTGTATCCTCAACAATGTTACCATCATCATCAATCCATCGATTCAATCAGTCAACCTTAGCTTGGTTTTCAACAAAAAATCCTAAATAGAGCACTGATATCGTCACACATATCCATATCCAAATCATCCAAAACATCAAAAAAATCCAAAAACATCCAAAACATCAAAAAAATCCAAAAACATCCAAAACATCGAAAAAATCCAAAAACACTCAAAAAGTCAGAAAAACATCAAAAAGTGGAATCCGAACTAATCGTCTCTGAGCTTAAACGTAGGCAAGGCTCATCTTTGATCAGCCCGAGACATCAAAATCCAAAAACATTAAAAAAAAACATCAAAATAACATAAGAAAATCAAAAAATCAAAAACATCGCAGAATCCAAAAACCCAAAAAACAGCCTCAAAACATTTCAAAACGTAAAAAACATCCAAATATTTGAAAAAATCCATCTGTCTCATCTCACAATCACCCATAATAATCAATCATCCATAATAATCTGATCGTCACCTTCATCCTTTGGAAACACAAACAGAAATAATCATAGCAGTCAGTGAAAGCAAGCTTCAATCGTAAAATCAAAATCGAAACAACAAACCTGTAACACAAAATCAAAATCTTGATCATTCATAAATATGTCAATCGATGTCATATCAATAGCCTATCAATCAACTTATCAAACCATCATCGTACTACATAATGCATGTCCTAGGATATATTGTTCCGACAATGGGCATCATTTTGGATATCACCTTGGATTCTTATCCTATCAAAACACATCCCTTTGGCTGAAGGTATGAAGAACATTGGCTTGTTTGTGTACTTGATCTTTTCTTTTGATTTATCTTATTGTGCTCATTCCAAGGACCTCTCAATGATATCCGAACGAAGGATTTAGAGAGATAGGAATGGGGCAACGATCATTATCTTTTGTCTGTTGTGCTTGTTGGATGTTCTTGTAAAATAACTTGGCGAATACTTACTTTGTTAGGTACGTCCTAGCAAGGTTTTCGTATGTCAAGTGTGAACAAGAATACTCCTATCTATTTTTTGAGTCAAATTCCATCACACTAGGTACAATGCCATCCTGGTTCTTTATACCTTGATGCATCGTAGCTACGTGTGTTATCAAACATAAGGTAAGTAGCCCTTTGTAAAGTACCAATCCTTGATAAGCAAATCATCATCATTTATCATCATCAGCATCATCTATCATCATCATCATCATCTCTAATAAAGTCTCGCCAATCATGAGCTTGTTGGATCCTCTTGTCATCATCTCATTTCTGCACTAACATCACAACATGAATAGTCAATCATCATCACCAGTGCATCCATCCTGCATCCATCATGCATAATCATCATCATAACATAGATTTGTTAGTCTAAGCATCTCATAAATCATCCATTGCATAATCACATCATATCATATCATCAACCTCATTCATCTCACATCATATCATCATTTAAGTTGTTTAGAATCATATAGATTTGTTATTCTAAGCATCTTAAATCTATCTTATTTGCATCTTAAAATAATCTCATCATAACCATCCATTTTGAACCTCTTTATCGTGAGATCGACCCTCAAATTGAATCTTTTCGCTCGATCTCCCGAGGGGGCAATGTACCAGTGTACTTCTTTCCACTGAGGCATCCGAAAAAATTAGATTTTTTTTGAATTTTGATCACAGTAAGATTATTCTTTGAACCAACGCAACAAGTACATTACTTCAAAGAGGGGAAAAATGTAGACACACAAAATTAGGATTATGCATAATTATATTCCATTCAACAAATAAATCAATTTTATTTATCAATCTCCTAAAGTCATCAGCTTAAATCAAATAAATCAAACTTGATCCTATCATCATCCCTTTAATTAAATAAATCGGGACTTTATTTAATTGAAATCCAATTCATATTTCTCTCTTTGATTTGATTTAAATCCCTAAATCAAGTCAAATTGGTCAAACATCCTAATCATCATTAATTTAATCTAACCATGATTAAATGCTAATCTTACCCACTTGCATTCTCTAGATATCTCCACTTGCACAAATAAATCAATTTATTGATTTATTAAAACCCTCATTTTCACTCAACATGGCATCCATGAGGAATATTCCATCAAGTTTGAATTCAAAACCAAGTGGGCATGTACATCCAACAAATCAATTAATAAACTCTTACATGTCCCCCACTCAACATTTACTCTCAAATTTGAATTCAAATTTCCCCCCTCTTGGGCACATTTCCCAAATCTTGCACATGCATCAACCACTCACCACTTGACAAGTGCCTTCCTCTCATTTTTCCAATCTTAGTCCAACATCCTCCATGTTTGGCACTCTTAGCATTTGAAAATCTTTAAATAGAGGCTTCATCCTCAAACAAATCCTCCACAATTTGATCCTCAAATCATATGCAAAGTCACTCTTCATTTGAAGAACTAATTTTGCCCATCCATCACTCCATCATCTTCAAAGCATTTTATCATTTAGCTTATCAAAAAGCGGTTGGGAAAGGGCTATTTTCCACATCAAAATAGCACCAATCCCCCCATAAGATCAAGTGTTTGCTTCATTTTAGAATAGGAATAGTTGTTGCTTATATTTGCTCATTCATTTCATCTTTTTCCTAGTTCTCTAACAATGCAAATCGATTTTATGGGGGATTCTTATTCTATCTTGCTTTTTAAGCTAACAATGTGATTTGATTGTTGCAAGTTTGGATTAGGGATCTACATTCTGGCGCTAGAAGGAGGGCACAAGAAATTCTGATTTCTTTAGTTGTTGAACCAAATTTCTTTGCTGCATATACACTTCTTTCATTAAAAAGCTTGGGTTAAATTTTATGCTCTGTTTCTGCAAAATACACAAGCAATTCATCCAGATTCCCATGTTTTGTAGTCATGTCATAGAGCAAATGAATATTTCAGACATACTTACTATTTTGCTTCAGTTGATCTCCAGTTTGTGGAATCAAAAGGAAGACTGAGATGGGATACTCATAACTCTTGTTTTTGTTTTAATAAATCGTTTCTGATAGTGCTTAGGTATCTTTGCTCAATTTTCTGTTATGACTTAAGGCGGATGAGAGAAACACAGGTGCACCAAATTTATGGAATAAAGGAATACAACTCTGTCTTTTTTTTTAGAGAGTCAAAAGATATTGACTGCATTATTGGTGGTGTTTCCTTTTTCCATTGGGAGCTGTGGAGTGCGTTGGTTTTTCTTTATATTATTTTTTACATCTGCCAAATGTATGCTAGAAAGCTTCTAAGCCGCCAAGGTTTAACCTCATGCATTTATTTGAAAGATTTTTTTTTTTGTGTGCTTGTTCGCTTAAAAGCAAGTAATTGTCAGCTATACCTTCGCTGGTACTTCCTTTCTCAACTGGATATGCAAGTCAGCTTTGTCAGTATGTGTTGATTGAAGATTGTTAAGATCTTTTGTACACCTGCGAATTAGGTGCGAAAGAGGAGGAGAGATGTTAATACAAACAGAGGCTCTTGGTCTAACCTCTCGAGTCCTGCTCAGATGTACAAGGTGCTTCATTCTGGCGCGCCCTTCACTTAACTTGGAGAATTCAAATTTTTGAAGTCATCTCCCATGCATAGGCCTGCATAGGTTTTTCTACCACAAACTAGGCAATGAAATCTGCTAGACTTGCCTTGCTAGGCGTGTATTTCGTTTGTCTAGTCAGGGGTGAAAAGATGTTGGTAAACATAAATTGAAATTGGACAAAATATGGTGAAGTTAAACATATCAATGAAACACTATTGGTTCCAACACTAAAAAAGAATTTGTTATCATTGGAAAAATGCTAGAAAAAAATTATTATGTGTCTTTTGATGAGAACGAGTGCATAATTAAAAGGGAATGTAGTTGTTGCAAGAGAAAAGATGACAGGTGATAGGATGTTTCCTCTTCATTTTACTCATGGAAACCAGACATTGAGGTCTAGTGAAATGAATGAAAGTAAAATTTGGCCCCAAAGATATGGTCACCTTAGTTTTAGTTGGTTAATTTTACTCAAGAGATTAAAAATGGTTTCAAAAGTTCTATCTTTCATTGAAAATACACCATGTTTATGAAGAATGTATTGTTGGAAAACAACATAAGGTTAACTTTATAATTGGAAAATCTATTAGAGCTAATCAACATCTTGATATAATCCACACTGATTTGGATGGTCCTATGGAAATACCTTGTTTGAATAAATATGTATTTTCTAAGCTTCTTTGATGATTACTCAAGAAAAACTTGGGTATATTGTTTGGCTACATTATTAGAAGTGTTCAAAAAATTTGTAGAATTCAAGAAGTTGGTTGAAAATCAAATGGTAAGTACATCAAACTGATAAGGTCAGTCAATGGAGGTGAATAAAAGTCAAATCAATTTCTAGATTTTTGCAAAAATATGGAATCGAGAGAGAGTTCACTACTTCCTACACTCCACAACAATATGGAGTTGTTGAAAGGAAGAATAAGACAATTGTTGAGATGGCAAGGAGTATGATGAAAAAGAAGAATTTAGATAAAAGTTATTGGGAGAAGTAGTATGCACAACAAGTTATCTTCTAAATATAATTCCTACAAAAGAAGTTAAAGGAATGACTCCTAAACAAATATAGTTTGGGATAAAGCCAAGTGTTGATCACTTGAGAGTATTTGATTGTGTTGCTTATACACACATACCAAAAATCAAAAGATCTACTTTAGATGATAAAGGTATAAAATATATTTTTATTGGTTAAATGATCTAATCGTCTTTTCTCATGGCTTGGAGCATCTCTACATGGTTCTTTTGTTGTTCGGTCTTCTCTGGACTGATCATTATTAAGGTTTCATGCTTTGTTTTCTAGGGTTTTTCCCCAGTTTTTTAAACCCTAAGTGTTTTAGATGGGCATGCACTTTATGTTCTATTTTGATAATGACCTTATCCAAGCCGTTTTTGATCAGTTAAGTGATATCTTATGTCTCTCTCAGGCAACATTCATTTACCAGTCGTCTTCACTGCTAACCTCGGTTCTGCATGCAAGCATATTCTAAGTTTGTACTCGCTTTGGGAAAACTACGTTGATGCGAAATGTTAACAAGTGTCATGTGTGCATGCAAGCGCGTTTTGGGATTACGTCGGCTTTGGGTAATTTGCAGTGCTTTGTAAGATCAATGACCAGTGCATATGGTGCTTCATATCAACAGTCACCACACAAGCACATTTCCAATCCATTATGACAATATCAAAACTGTGCTGATGCGGTACGATGATGTATGTCTAGGATGATATCAGTGAGATCAATGAACAACATATATGTTACTTCAAATCAATGGTCACCGTACAAGCGCATTATCGAACCACTTTGATAAGGTTATGTCTTCAATAATGAGATACAGTGACATGTGTAGAAGATGATATTAGTGAATCAACGAACAACACATATGGTGTTTTAGATCAATGGTTACTACGACAATGTATTTTTGATACACTCTGACAATTTTAAGTCTGCGAGAGTGCCATATGGCGACATGTGTCCTTGGTAATGTATGTCGTAAGTCTTTTCCAATATAGGACGCAAAGTTTTGAATGGAAATTAGGGACCAAAACTGAAAAGAACCCATAGAGTATTCAACACAGAATATTCACTCGAGGTTTAAACTGGAGCCGTTCATTTTTTCATGAAGATTGAAGATCAATGGATGAGATTCAAATGTATTCCAATAGTTATTTTCTGGTTTGAACTCTGCTCTGCATAGGCCAAGATGGTTACATTTGGAAATATTTTCCCAGGCTGACTTGTTCTTGTTCAACAGATCTAAATTTTGGGTTGGGTTGACAAAGTTGTATTATCTATCACCCTAGATTAGTATTTATGAAAATTGTTGCATCATTGTACATGTGGGTGTGACAATACAATTTTGTGTCTGTCTATGATTATGTAATTTGGCTAAGGTATTCATGATCAATTCTTCATGTCAAAGAATTATTAGGTGATGGTGAGTACAACATGTATGGTAGCTCTTAAATTGATAAAGTAGAATTGCAAAATCACTCTGTAAGTACATGATAGGGATCTCTTGTACTTTGTAATTCATATTTTTGTATAAAGGTTGTTACCTCTTGTAGTTTATAGTTGAAGCCACTATTTTAGCGAGGTTGGTGCCTCTTGTGTTCTGAGTTGGTTCTCATCTTGTGAGATTGTTATCTCAAAAAGGTTGATGCCTATTAGATTGTTTAGGGGATTGATGTCTTCTATGGGTTCATTCTTGCAAATCATATGTACTATCTGATATTTATTTGTGAGGCTAGATTTGGGCAGTAGATCAAAGCAACTTTTCTCACAGTGGGTTTTCCCTTTAGGGTTTCCATGTAAATCTAGTGTGTGTGTTTTCATTGTTGTCCCCAATTCCTCATTGAAGTATAATAGTGCTTAACTATTTTGATTAGAATCAAAATTTTAAAGGATATATACTGATTCACACTCCCCTCAATGTATTTGTGTTCAACACCACCACCATCTAATATGGTTTACTTTATTTTTTCCTAATCAAATCTAGTCTCTAAAGTTTAACATGGAATTACTATATAATGGGTAAAGGGTGTGGTACCCATTCCTTTTTGTAGTTGACCATGAGTGTTCTTAGAGAGGAGGGAAAACTCCTTATTCCCTAACCTACTTGGATTCCTTGAGATAATCACTATAGGATTCATTTGGACCATCCACCACCTTTCATTAATGAGAATTTCGTTGGGGACATTGTTTCCCTAAGGTTCATGCCTAATACATTGAGTCTATTTATCTAATTATCATGGCCATCTAAACACTAATCCTAGATAGAATCCATTGACATGTAAAGTCTTTTTTTGTTCTTATACTAGGTATCTAGTAAAAAGAATGTCCTAGAAAAAGTCTTTTTTTGATCTTATACTAGGTATCTAGTAAAAAGAATGTCCTAGAAAACATGAAATTGTTCTTCTTGAAGTCATATTTGAAATTATAAACTTGGTAAATTGGTCTCCTTTACCTTTTGTATTCAAGACCAACTAATCACATATTTTCATAATTTGATGTCATATTTCAATATTTAAAGGAATTCATTTGTATTCATTTTTCATCTAATAATATCATATCATCTCCTAATTCTAGAGAAAATTGAAAGAATAGTAACAAAATTAAATTTAGTACTTAAAAGAAACAAAGAATTTGTATCTTAAAGGTTAATTGGTGTCTTCAATATTATTTATTCTTTGAAGATTTCTATAAATAAAATTATAAATACTCTATCACATGAGAGTCTATAAAAAAATGTTTATCAATAACACCAAGCCAAAAACACCATGAGGATAGATTAAATAGTGATACAAAAAATTGCATAGAAAAAATAAGTGAAAGAGCATTATAAAATAAGCTCATCAATAGAAAACCAAGAAATGCGTTTAAAAACATATTCCTTTATTTTAGAGGACTATTATGTAACTATTAAATAATAGATGACTAAATGAAACTAGATTATCAAGAACTCATTCGTTGCATACTCCATTCTTATCTTGTTGGAACTCCAAAGTTTGAGTTTTCAAAGTTTTTATCTAAAAAATCTCAATTACTACATTCATAATTGTAAAATCCATAGCACTAGCCATCATTTAAAATGCCACTAGATTAACTTTTTAGCTGTTAGGCTTCCCTTGTGGAATTATAGTCCAGAGTTCATTCGTAAACCTATCTCACACCTCAAAATAGGTTTAGGCCACCATCCAACCATCTTGAGGCTATTGGGAAAGCAGTCTCACACCTAAAGATAAATTTTATCTTGTATTTAATATTTTTATTTAAAGGCTACAAGAACAATCAAATAGGATTTCAGTAGCCCTAAAACCCATATATTTGTAGATCCAGTTTTCATTTACTGTTAATAGATTGAAGTAGCAATAATAGGGATTTTGGTTTTGGTTTGTCTCATTTGAAAAAATCTGCTCAGGTAGGGTTTCGTAAAATTTTCTTGCAAAATCTACCCATTTTCTCTCATCAACATCACTAACATCAGGACATAATTTGTGTAGAATCCTAAGGTAAGTCATTTTCCATGGTTACAATGTGTTTTATTAGTTAGAAATCTATATGCAACTGGATCTTTAAATTTTGCTATTTTTTATTTCATTCTAAAACAATTATGTTGTTATCTACTCACGTTGATAAAAACAACTTTCAGAAAGTTGAACATTCCTCACCCCATGCTTGAAAACAAACATCAAATGACAACCAATTATTTTTGTTGAGTAGTCACAGGCCTTCATTTTTAAACCACTATAGTTTTGGTACATTTAGAATCCCAAAAATTAGTCTCTAAAAATTCTCTCTATCTTTCTTTTCCATCATTTTGATTAAGGAAATTGTTATTGTCATGTAGACTATTTGGATGAATGAGGAGTGACATTAAAATACAAAAATGTTATCCTTGGTTTTAGATTCTCTCTAAATTCAATTAGAATTTATAATAGGTTGTTAACTAAAATCAAAATATCTACTAGGAAGGCCTATCCATGGTACATTCACTAATATTATTTAATCCTACTATTGGATGTAGAAACCATAATAATTGGCAAATATAACTTTAACTTTCTTTATTAAATATAATTAACACCCATTTTGCAGGTTTGGGGAAGATGGGTGGTGTTGCACTATAGTTATTTTTCCTTCATTGTGGATTAGTCCAAATCATAAGCATTTTTAATTTTTTTGTTCTTGGAATGCATGTTTCCATGTCTAGTGGATGAACATTTGGATATTTGGATTTCCCATGTTTTGACACTCTTCCATAGGATGGGTATTTGTAGATATTTGGATTTCTTAAGTTTTAGTATATAGTTTGGCTGTAAATTCCAATGAACCATCTCATGCTTATTTTTTATGGGTTATTTTGATTTACAAATTATTTATTATGTTAATTAAGTTTTTTGGGGGAATTTTATGGTATTAGATATTGGGAGCTAGTGTTTGATTGTTGACCATTGGTATTGATCACCCATTCGACTATAGTTTCAACCAAAGTACTAATTTTTTTTCTTGATGGGACTTCATAAAGTATTATTACAAAAGTTGATAATGGTGATGAAGGTGGTTTTCTATAATTTTTTTATATAAGTTAATTTTATTCTAGCACTCTTTGTTATTTCTTTCATAATATTGATAATAATATTTTGGCTTTATGGGTTTGTTATTGAGAAGCTCTAGTAGTTTTGGTGGAACCCTTATAAAATGCTTTGTGTTCCCCCTAAAATTTTGCAAAATTTGGCTGGTTTCATGTTTATGGGCTTATATTTTCTCTTGTTATCATGCTGTAGGGTTTATGAAGTTGCTAAAACCCTTTCCAAATGACCTTAAGGACTTGCATCCTTTGCTATTGTTCTATTTCATCGTTGAACTCTTGTTTCATGTTCCCAATTGTTCAAGTTATGACTTGTGCCTTTTAGATCATTCTATTGATCGGCCCCTGAATCCTAGAAATCCCATCGTTACTCGTCGTCTTAATAAAAGCATTTCCTTTATACTATGTGGGTAACAAGTCATTAAAATATTCATTGGGTCTAAGGTTTCATCCTTAGGTTTTATGTCCTCACTCATTGTTTGCCTAGTCATGGCCCCTTTTTTAGAACTAACAACTGGCATGTGCAGATTTCTCATTTTATGAGAACCGTTAGATCACCAAGAGCACATCTTGGCCACTCCTCATGCCCTCGTTCAAATTATTTTTTCTTTTAAATATTATCATGGGGTAGCGGGTGGATGAAACATGTCCCATCATCAGAGGGACCCACCAGGTGATGAAGGAAGCAAATATTCCATTTAGATGAGATCGATGGTTGAAGGCAGATGATGTGGGTTAATCTTGACTACTCCTCACCATCTCGTTGGGGACCCACCTCTACCTCCCATCTCTCAATGGGGAAGTGGGAGAATGCCACATGGTGACACTAAAGCTACAAAGGAAACATTAGGAAATGAAAGAAAGTTAATGAAATATTTCACCACAGACCAGAGGCATTAAATTTTAGGTTATTAAAGGATATTTTTGAGCCACGTGTTGTAATGACAACTAGATCTTTTAATCATGGCCGTCAACCTTGTGCCAAAGGCTTATGTGCATAGGCAGGTGAACTTGTGTTAAGACACACACAAGTTGAGAGTGTGAGATCTAATCTCATCCCTTCTCCGTCTTCCCATTGATAAAAGTTTCACATGGGTTAAAATTAATGGGGAAGTGGGGAAGCTGATGAGTGGTCTTTTGCTTTAGCGACAATGAGATGGTGGAGCCCATGGATCATTGGGAAGTGGCTCCACATGGTTGGTTTTGATTGGATAATGGAAATGGCTACTCACAATCATCTTTTTCAAACTAAGTTGACTCAATCTAGGTTGTTGGTCATTCTATTTTGCTGCAAGATCAACGAATAGTATTCAAAGTTGAGATTGAGTGCAAGTGAGTTGTTTTGGTTTGCACGAGCGAGCCATAATGGCGGATAGGACGTCAAGATACCAAATTAAGAGTTGTAAGGTTTTTAAAACTTGTTTTAAAGCACAATTAAAAATTGATAAAAGCATTCCACACATCTAGGGAAGTTCTTGCTGCATTTTCAAGCTAGTTTGATGCCGGAGTTGACTGAAAATCACATAGTTTAGTTGAGGACTACTTCTAGTCATTGTTCATATGTGACATGAGGTGGAAATTGGATTGCACATCCAATTTCTTAGCTCAAGGTTAGGCACAACTAAATGGATCCATGTTTAGTGATTTTGGTTCAAGGTGAGAGAAGGTTGTGGAAAAAGCACATGGTTAATTATTGAACACTTCGAGTCTATAACCATACTATTAACATTTGTATGTAGAACCTTGATTTCCAATACTTGAACAAATTTTGCAAAAGCGAGTAAACTTGTTCCCTTCTATAGATGATTTTAAGGCATTTATCAAATTAACACATTTTTGTCATATTTTACCATACAACTTACTGGTGAAAAACATTTGAATGTTGCTTTTCATACAGTACAATTATTCTAGATTTATTTATGCTGATTCAAGATTTTTATCTAGGAAAGCTTAAATTTCTTGGTAAGATTAAAAAACTGCGGCAACATGCAAAGGATAACACAACAAAGTCAGAGAACATTTCTACAACCAGGAAATTAGTTTTAATCCACCTTTCAACTTGAGCAAATACCTTGCTCAACTGTTGAACATATATATATAACTGTAGAAGATGTCAAATACCAGGTATAAAATCATAAAAATAATCAAATCCTTTTTTATAATACCAGGTATTGCAGCCCAAGCCTACAAAGAGGTCAAGCTAGACAACGCAGCTAAATGAAGTAAAAAATGAAGATGTCACATACCATCCTTGAAAAATGTGATACAAATTTTCATTTGTAGAAAACCCAACACATTTTTTAAGTAAACTAGAAATTAAAAAAATCATACCATATGCCATAGGAAAAACTTGTGCCTGGTTTCTTGATTTGATTCAAGTTTTTGCAGGAATATATATTTTTTTAAAATTTATAGATGAATTAATACAATAGAATAGCATAGTATTCAGTTTTTGTTAATTTATGTAAAAAAATAGTCTTCTAATTCAATTTATAAATAGTTAACAATGTAAATAAATATGTTTGTTAAAGATCTTAATCTTCTGATTAAGTCTATTGATCTTGCTTTAGAATTGAAGTTTGTTAAAAACTACATAATTATTCTTCCAACAAAGGGCAGTAGATTATTTGTTGTTTATGATAAGCATGGCCAAATGAACAAACATAATATATATATGCCTTAGAAACAATAATATTGAACAAATAAAGAAATGTAATGTATTTTCTACAATATCTGACATGTCAAATGTTTCTAATACTTCACTTGAAACTTTATAGATATTGGAAACAATGCTAATAGAAAAATTCATCCTCAAAATTCACTGTATTGAAATACAGTTGAAATACAAATTATTCTTTGCATATGACTTAAATACAAACATTAAACAAAATGACAAATCATTTCTTAGTTGAAAATGATTCAAATTTTTTGAACATTGCTTGGCCAATAGAATTTAAGGCTGCAACCATGTTCATTTGCACAATAACCTTTTGCTCCTCCAACATAATCAACTTTTCAAATATCTTCATCTGTCATTTAATTCTTCCTTTTTGAATCGCCTTTCCATAAGATCATACTTTTTTTTATGGCATTTCGTACGACCCTCTTCAACAATATATAATGTGGAAACAACCAATTTGTTGTTTTCCAAAATTATATCTTTCATACCATTGGTTTTCAATATTGGTTTTTGCTTCTTACCTATGTAACCTTTTTCTGTTTCATTATTAGTGTTTAGTGACCCTTGAAAAGCTATATCAAATTCATCAATAGGAAAATTTTCACTTGGTGAGGAGTTTTTGTCCCCAAATGTGTAGTTGTTGTTTGAAGTATCAATACATATGTTACCAAGATCAATTGCTCTATCACTACCAAAATTGACCTCTATTGCAACCATAAGCTCATTTGGAAAGTTTGGTGGAAGTTTTTTTCAGCTCTCTCTCTACTTTTCATATTCCAATAGCTATCATGGCCAGAGGGAATATGTGATTCATAAGATCCCTTATTCTTTTATAATATGGTAAGACATGTTCCCATCGATCTTGACACTGATTTATTGTTCTAAAGACACCATGCTAAGAACAATAGTCTTTCACAACTTTCGACTTATCAACAAAAGTTGTAGTTTTCTTCATTGCACCACTATTAGATAGCATGTCTTTTTCAACTCATTTTGCTTCAATAAGTACTATGGTGTTTGTAATGGTCCATTGTGTCCTTCTTTTTTGTGTAGGAGGAACCAATGGTGGTTTATCTTGATTTTTAGTTACAGAAAAATATTAGTATATTGTTCATTAGGAGTTGAGGTGAAATTTTTTTCATTTGCCCTTTCTGTAGTTGGAGGACAACTAAAGTTGATTTTTTCATTGGCTCTTTGAGTGCTTGGAACAAAGTCAAATAGATCATCGCCAATGGAATAAATATCTTCATCTTCTATGCGGTTTTGTGAAAGCAATGTTGTGAACCTCCTAAAACCACGATTTGAAGGAATTGGGCGATGCAAATTCCTATCCATGGAAGTGAACTACAATAAAATATATATTCAAAAATTAATATATGTTTGGTAAAAAGAGTGTATCTAGCTAGGTTCCTTTTATTCATTATTAAAAAATTGCAAAAAAAAATGCAAAATGTAAAAAATTTATTGATCATTCAAAAGAAACAAAGACATCCACTCAAAATAGTCCCATCTCCAATACATCCAACTGGATTATTTCTTAGATTGCTCTCCTCACAAAAAAATACCACAAAAAACTAAAATCAAGTTCAAAACTAAAAATGAATGACCAAAAATAACTACACTCACCACTAACAATAATCACAACCAAGGATTGCATCACATTCTCTTAATGAATACATACAAATATCTATGTAGGTCTTAGGGACTAGATCTGAGTCACAAAGTTAAGTCCCTCAAAATTCATACTTGAGTATCCTCTTTCCATTGAGAGCCTTATACCACATTGAAATTTTAAGTGGAGAAATGTATGAATTAAGGTGTAAAGTCTGCAAGTATGAGTAAAAGAGGCATCAAGAGAGATGTCTAGTTGTAGAATGGGGTAGAGATTTCTTTAAGCACTACTTCCTATCCCTTATTGACAAGAAAATAAACTCACTTCCATCTCTCGGGTTGATTTTTGGATCACTTAAATACACAAATGCCATGACACTTGTTACTCAAATATTGAATCAAGCATCTTTACCAAGACATTTGGGAAGCCTTGTAAGGCTGTCAATTGGAAGCATAATATGTGTCTCCTAATTAGTTAATTTTACAATATTGATGTCTTTGATCACCACCTACACTTGGTGAATTTAATAAAACAAATCTATGAATGTTTTCCCTTTAAGACTATGAGAATGCTAATGTAATAGTACTTTAAATACAATTAAAAAAGACTATCATTATGAAAATAATCAAAGCATTGGACCCAAGGTACATAGAAAAGTATGGGATTCACAAGTTTTGTAATGTACAGCTGACAAAACACAGGAACTTCTAACATGTTTTTCTGGCCTCATGGATCTCCATCCGAAAAGGTCACAGGATGAGCAAGAAGCTGGAGTGAAATGCACAAGATGTTGAAGACAGTTTAAGGACATAAAGAACAAATATAGTAAAAGGTTAAGGGTCAATGTTGGTTATTGAATACAATCTCATTTAAGTGCAAGAGGTAGTATCAGTGACTTCTAGCAATTTGGAGAATATAGAGTAGGTCTTTGTGTAGAGCAGAGACTCTGTGACTCAGCTGCAGATATGATTTAATAAGGTAATAAAGTTTCATATGTAAACTGTATCTTTACTCTTTAAAATTGCGTCACTGTAATATCATCTTAACATTGTTTTTAAAATTATTTTATCCTTTAAACAATAGATAAAAGAAAAAAAAAATAGAAAATGCTAAGTGTATTTTGTTTATAAATTTATCACATTTTTTTCCTTGTTTTTGCTTATAGTGAAATCTCATTGGTCTTTTCTTTTTATTTTTTTCATTTTCCATTTTTGAACATCAAAGACCTTTAGTTAAACAATTTTATACAAATTTTACCCCTGTTCTACAAAATGTTTTTTTGGGGTCCATTTAGAGACTTGGAGGGAATATCTAAATTAAAAAGATACATAATTTTTTAAAATGATAAAAATTCTTATTAAATATATATTTTTAATTAAAATATAATATCATCCCTATCACATTTTAAAATTTTCAACTATTTTTATTTATTTAAATTATTTGTTATCATCTTTTTTTTTTAAAATTGCTATTCGTAAAACCTAATCCTAGTGTCCCTGAAATTGGGAGAAATAGTATTTTTATAGCTATAATATAGGCAAATTTTTACTTAATATGATTGGATAACTATTACCTGTCATTAGTAGTTGCTAGAGAGCTTCTATATTTATTGTTGGTAAATGTTTTATCTTATGAGTAATATGATTGAAGAATCAACAAAGTTTGACTTAATGACTCTAGCAAGTGTGCAAAGTCTAAACCATTTGAGGAAAATTTTTCTTTTCTAAGGGAATGTAAATGCATTAGTTCATTGAATTATATGTAAAAGATGACATAATTTACATCTGATGAAGATATTGTAGTATATTACACAGTCTTAGTTTATCTCCAATGACAATTTATAGATGAAGATGTTGATCATTCTATAAAAATAAAAATGTAAAAGATTCTTAAAATTTAAAAGGTGAGGATGTTCATTGAAAATTTAATTTATTGGACATAAAAGTAAAGTATAGAGAAGATAAGAATTGACATTGTAAAAAGGGAGAAAGTCCTCATGAAGAAAATAATAGAGTTGTGAAAACATGACAAAACACCTCCTATAGTATTTCACAAAAATGTTGTCTTCTTGAAAGTAAATATCTGTGTGATAGAAATATGTGTATCATAATGAGATAAACAAATCACACAAAATGAAACATTAAACTAAAGAAAGCAAGATAAATTGAAATAAAATTAAACAGACAAAGCTTCTTTAGAACCGTTCCATTTTTCTCTATCTCCAGGGATTTGTTTGAAGCTGTTGCTCTCAGATTGTGTAAGCAAAGTTTCTCCGAATGGCAACCTGCAGAACAAGTGTGCAAAAAGGAAAGTGCTCTATCCTATATGTTGGTGGAGTGAAAATGTTGATACGGATATGCACAGGGGCTCTAGATTATGCACAGGGGCTGTGAATTATGAATGCTATGATATGAGGTGAATAGGCCATGATATGGAATGATTCTATGCTATGCTATGATGCTAGAATACTCTGAATACTAAAAGGCTATGCTATTGCAAATTGGCTATAGTTTTTCTGTATGAAAGCTTCTCTGTCATTTCAAAGACCCGACAGTCCTTTTTATAGCTTTTTGTAGGCAAAATCTTGGCTGGCAAAGATCAATGGTTGTGAGATTGTCTAGTAGATTTGAATGGTGAGAGATGGAGAAGTTGAGAGGAAGATGGAGAATGTTGGGAGGTTGGAGAGAAGAATGGAGCCTTGTCTTCAACCCACGAACAAGCTTGCACAGAACGAGAAATTTATTTTTTTGTTTTGGAAGTTTGTTTCACTATTGAAGATAATCCCCAAATTAATTAATTAAATAAATTTATTTAATTTCATTTATGTGAGTTTGATTTTGATTTTAGGACTATAGAAGATTTAATTAAATATTTTGGAATATTTAATTGTGATGTGACTTTAGAAATTTAATTAAATATTTTGAGATATTTAATTGTGAATGGATATTAGAAAATTTAATTAAATATTTTGGAATATTTAATTATGATGAATTTAATTAGAAGAGGGGAATATTTTAATCTTTATTTGAATAAAATATTCAAGCCAATATTATATGATAATTAATATAAATAAATCATAATGTTTATTTAATTAATTAAGAAATGAATAAGAAAAGATGATTAAATAAACTTATTTATTTAATCGAAATGAAAGAATGAACAATATAAATAAATTATTTAGATTTATTTATACGTAGATCGAATTAGAGATTTAATTAAAAATATTTAATTAATTACCAGACTATTGTGATGTGACCATTTTTAGGTGTATACATTTTGCCCCTCTTTGAAGTGATGTGTTTTACACATTGCTTCAAAGAATTTTGAAATTTTCCCTAGATGCTGATTGTCGAATGTTGATAGGTATATGCCCCCTCGAATGATGAATTGATAAGATTTTGTTTTTTTTTGAATTTTTTGAATTTTTAGACTTTTTTGGATTTTTTGGATTTTTATGATTTTTAATGATGTCGATTCATCATTTGAAAATTATGATGTGAAGAAAATGACTTGAAAAGATGTGAGATGAAAAAAATTGATGACCAAATTGCCCCTGCCATGATAAAATATGATAAAATGTCCCTGCTATGATAAAATATGATAAAACACATGACTTTGTATTGATTGTTTACGTATAGCGTTGCCCTGATTTGATGATGTTTGTCTGATAAATTTGTTTCGAAGGTTGTTGGAAAACAAATACTAGCTGATAAATTTGTTTCTAAAGTTGTTAAAAACAAATAGTTGTTGATAGGTTTGCTTCTAAGGTTGTTAAAAACAAACAAGATTTGGATAAATTTGCTTTCATGAAAATGAAAAACAAATAGATTGTTGATAAGTTTGCTTCTAAAGTTGTTAAAAACAAACATGATGTTGATAAATTTTCTTTCCATGATGATGAAAAACAAATTGTTTGTTGATATGTTTGTTTCTAAGGTTGTTAAAAACAAACAGGATTTTGATAAATTTTCTTTCATGAAAATGAAAAACAAATAGATGTTGATAAATTTGCTTCTAAGGTTGTTAAAAAAAAAGGATTTTGATAAATTTGCTTTCATGATGATGAAAAACAAACAGTTGTCTAATACATTTGCTTCTAAAGTTGTTAAAAACAAATAGGATTTTGATAAATTTGCTTTCACGATGATGAAAAATAAATAGTTTGTTGATATTCAGATTTGATTGATAAGTCATGATGATTTGATATTGATTTTGCTTTGTCATGATGATGTTTCAACAGGAGAGATTGGGCATTTTGCAATTACGAGAGACATTCCCGAGTACATGGACATTGATTCCATAGCTGTTACAGGAAGATAGGGATATTATCGAGGCATGTGGCCTAACTTCATTACTTGAGATGCTTGAGGTGTGTCTCAACAGAGCTTTATTGAAAACACTTGCAGAGAGGTGGCATAGTGATAGAAACACCTTTCATTTACCGATTAGAGAGATTACTGTGACTCTAGAGGATGTGTATCGCATCTTGCGAATTCCAGTTATGGGAGAGATAGTGAGTTTCGATGTCCGAGAGGTGGGAGGTACAGATGCCTTGAGACGGATATTCAGAGATGATGAGATTGCAGGATATTATATCCCATGGAGAGAGATGACAGATTCATATGCACCCCTACCATCTGTACTTGCAGGTTTCATTGGAGGTGTTTTGTGCCCCAACCATAGGTCGAAGGGGTTCGCAGTCGGGTGGGGACGTGTTCTGGAGAGGATGGTGATGCAGGGTACACGGTATGCGTGGGGGTCATGCATGCTTGTGCATTTGTATGATGAGTTACACCACATTGTATATGGTAGAGGCCAGAGTTTTGTTGGGTTTTCGTTATTACAGATATGGGCATGGGAGCACTTTGCCATTATGCGACCGTTGACCCATAGCCGACGACCTGTCGGTCGATTGTACAGATGGGGATATATCGATATTATTGCTCATCTGAGACTGGGAAAACTGGATCATTGGCAGCATCTCTTAGATGATCTTGATACAGTATGCTGGCGGCCATATGTAGATTGTGAGGCATGGCCAGAGGATGCGTGGGAGATGCCCTATGTCTTCACTTCCAGATATCTTATTGGCCATACTTCATGGATTATTGAGAGATTTCTTGTTGGATGAGTGTGTCGGTAGTATGGTCAGCCTCAGGGTATGCCTATGGGTTCCACTATTTATGCACGGCGACAACAGGAGATTGCAATGTGGGGTCCACAGATTTCTTATGAGGCAGCGGTGGTAGAGTTCACTATTTTAGGAGTACAGATGTGGGATTACCAAGCTGATATCCTTGACAGCTTAGGATGACACCAGAGTATGGTCAGTATGTGTTAGAGCATCCTGCACCATGATTGTTTGATCCTAATGAGCTTGTTGCTCTAGTTGCTGTACAGAGACCACAGAGAGGCGGTCAAAGACGACAGAGAGAGATAGCTTCAGAGGGTGATGATTCAGAGGGAGATGATGATGATGAGGAGAGTGGAGGTAGTGATGATGAGTTAGAGGGAGATAGTGATGATGAGGAGAGTGGAGAGGTGGTGATGGTGGTAGAGGCATTGGGAGAGGTGGTGGTAGAGGTAGTAGGAGAGGTGGTAGGGTGGACCACGGATGAGACATATAGATCCATCATCTTCAGTAGATCCAATGGTGACAAGTCAGATATCCTCTTTGCAGAGTACAGTACAGAGCTTACAGAGTCAACTAGCACAGGCACAGGCCTTGATTACACAGCTTCAGGGACAGTTGATGTCAGTTACTGCTAAGAGAGATATAGCCAGATAGCGAGGTGAGTAGGCCATTGCTCTAGCTGATAGCCTACAAAGAGTAGCAGTAGGTAGCTTGCCTGGTGACATGATGAGAGAGGTGACCAAAGCCACCTGGGAGGCAGAGTTCTATAGGACCAGGTATCATGATGTGGTGCCACCTAAGTGGCGGGAGAGTTATACACAGTCTCAGTCTACTCATAGTCGCTCTCGGACCACTAGCAAGGGTGTGACATAGCCATTACCTCCAGGAGGGCTAGCAGGGACAGGTGGAGCAGTTTCATTAGGTGCAGGTGGGACAGGTCCATCAAGTGCAGGTGGGACAGGTCCCAGACCAGCACCATCAGAGGATAACACTGCCTAGTGCATTGTACATGATGTTTTAGTGATACTCTGTTGAGACATTTGTATACACCCTGAGATGATCTCATTTTTGATGATGTTATATCATGTATAGTTGACATCCTTGTACATTTTGACATTCATTTTTGAGATATATGAAATGCAGCGATGATTTATGATGAGTGGTTTAATTTTCTATATATGTATGATGTTTTATGATATGATGGTTTCTCAATTTTTATGCTTATGATGTATATGTATACATGATTTATGAGATGAGTGAAATCTATTGATGAATGATTGTATGAATATGATGGATGATACAATTTATGAATGCTTATGAATGTTTTGATTATGATGTATGCTTTATTTTTATGATTTTCTGATACAAATATGTATGAAAAATGTATGAAATGATGTTTTTGTGAATGTCAAAACTCAGTCATTTTATTGGAAAGATATAAAACATTTGAAACTTTTCCAGCTTTTGGAATAATCCATAAATGCAAAATGCAAATTTGAAAATGAATGCAATCTATACTAACCATGCAGGGTATTCACATCGTACAATATTGCCATTCTGAGAGCTTATTTGTGCTTTTTGTATCATCATAGATTATTGAAATGTTGAAAGTTAATACAAGCATCAAAGGGTATATTAGCACCAGTGATGACCTGAGTACTGCTTTCATGAATTTTGATATAGCAAAATAATACAAGCATCTAGGTATAATTGAACCGAGATGACCTGAGTATTGCTTGCATAAATAGACAAGAGTTAACTCATTTCCCATGCAAATTCTGAAATGTCATCAATGATACTTAGTAGAGCATGTCAATCGTGACCAATTTTGATATGGATATGAAAGATATGTACAAATGATAGATATGGATGGATGATGCAAGACATAAGCTAATATATGGAGGAGCTTATTTTGATCACAAGTAGCGCCTATTTGCTAGGTTTTCACCACTTGTGTTTATTGCACTTTTTCAAGATGTTTTCTGATTTTTATGATGATTTTTTAGGACTTTTTTTGATTTTTATGATTATTTTTCAGGAGTTTTTTTGAAAGATATTTAAGATGGAATGTGATGACCAATTGAAGAGACAAGATTCCCCACAATATAAGAGAAGATGTATGACAAAGGATATGGTATGGAAGATTTGGATGAAGTGAATAGGATAAGATGTATGACATTGAAGAAGATCCTTAACCTTGTCAAGATCAAAGGTGGAAATGTAAGGAATGGCCATAGAAATGACCATGAATGATAAGATGGATGAAACTTGTCCCTAAGCATAGAGTGCAAGAGGAATATGGAAGATAGGATATGGATGATAGGGAGATGGAGGAAGGACTTAAGCAGCAAGTTTCATAACCAAATATCCCTCTAATAAACCATCGCAATGGGAATTAAAATCCTAAATGTAGGCAGATTAATGATATGATGGAAGAATCTAAGGACTTATGCAAAAGTTTGGATTAAAGGAGAATGATGGGGGATGAATGTTGGATAATGGATAGGAGGTTGGAAGGCTTATTGATGGATAGATGGAAAGGTTGGAAAGATCAACATTGGCACACACCTTGAAGAGTGGTGGAGTGATGAAGGAAAAATGGATTTGGAAGGTGATAGGTTATTAGATGGAAAATTGGAGGAAGCTTTTGGATTAGCAAATTTGGATGCCAATTCAGATTTTATTGCTTTTACGAGACTTTTAGGAATCCACATGAATTTTGACTTTGAGTTTTGCTTTGTGGACCTTTGTGGCCTTTGAAATTTTTCTTTCTGATTTATGGACCTTTGTGGTCTTTGAAAATTTCCTTTTTTCTTTGATGGGCCTTTGTGGCTTTTTAGATTTTTCTTTTGATTTTGGATCAAATTTTCTTTTATTTTTGCATGTCTCTTTGAGGAGACATGTTGATCCTTTGATACATGTGGAATTTTGTATTGAAGCTTTTGACATTTGGCACCCAAATTGCTTCCAAGAGCAATGGGAGGGGTGGATTGAGGTGAATGATATGGAGGTATGATGGATGAGTTAATGAAGGAAGAAATTTGAAAGTGGATCAAGGATGTGTGCCTTTGTTGTTCTTGAGGAATAGGAGATGGAGAAATGTGGGACCCTAATATGGATGGAAAGGTTGATGAGCTAGGGTTGGGATGATAAGGACCAAGGATAGATGGAAGGTTTGATGAACTAGGATAAGGACCTAGGATAGATGGAGTTTTTGATGGACTAGGATAAGGACCTAGGATGGATGGAGAGTTTGATGGAATAGGATACCTAGGTTGAGCATGAGGTGTATGACCAAGGCCATGAGAATATGGATGTACTTGGACAGAAAGGGGTTCTAGGATACCTTGCTCATGAAGGCCTAAACATTTTCCTTTGTAATTCATAATTTCACACATTCGTTTACCAATGGGATATGTATTGTTTGTGAAACAAGATGCGAGTCCATTTTGAGGAGGATATGATATGGATGAGATGATAGGTATTGGAAGTAAACTAGAATGGATAAAGGTGGAGGATCCCAATTTATAGGTGTGGGGTTCATGGATAACTTGAATAGGTGTGATAGGCTCTTGACATGGGAATGATGGGATGTTTTGATCTTGACTTGGAAAAGGATTATGAAGTGATATGAAAGGCATATCTTGATCATGATAAGGATAATCATCTTAATGGGATGAAAGGGTATCCTTGAATGGAAGCATATATTGATCTTGATGAGGAAGGTAATCATGAGATTTTGTAGAAATCATATCTTGATCATCAATTGGTAAGACATCATTAGATAGGATGAAAGAACTATCATGTTCTTGTGATGCAATAGAATCATGGGATGGTACAGATTGATTAGATGAGGTGGATGAAGAACTTGGAAGAGCATTTTGTTCTTGAGATGGAAGAGGATTATCATGGGTGAATAATGAAAGGAGGGGATCATCATATGGTTCTTGAGAGATGAGATCTTGATCAAAGATAGGAAGAGTTTTTAGAATGTTTTGATTGAGATGTGTAGATTGAAATGAATCATTGGATGTAAAGGATATGATAGAAGAAGGTGATTGAATGGAATCGTTATCTTGAGTGAAAGAGTTGTGAGGTTCATTTTGAATTATGGGGGATGAAGATAAATGCATGACATGACAGGATTGGTCAATTTTATTTGATGGCTTAGATTTGGGCTTCTCAGTTAACCTTTACAAAAATTCAAAAACATTGAATTTGGATGATGTTGCTTTTGGAGGAGAAGAGGTTACATTCATATTTTCGTCAAAGGAATTCATAGTTGTGCCCCCTTGTATTTCCGTGATTTTCCTTTGGAGTGTTCTTATTTGTTGGGAAGATAATTTAATGGAGTTTTAGTCTTTTCAGGATCTTCCTTAATTTTCTTCATATTGTAGTTAGAGGGAAATTTGGCACCTTGTTTTGCTAAAAAAAGAAAGTAGCCTTCTTTATCTCGCTCTAAGATCTTGTCCAAAATTTGGTGAAACTGTGGATCCTGTTCAACTTCTTGAATCATTTCATCAGTTATTTCATCATTTGAACTATTCCCAATATGAAACCTATGAAAAGGATTTTCTTCCCTATCACCCATGTTGTAAAGTGGACAATAGGCATATGCTTTTGAAATGTTCTTCTAGACTTAGATCATAGGTTTAAAAGTGCAAAAATGATGATGTCTTGATTTGATAAGATGAAAATCTTATGATATGATCAAATGACATTTCTAACTCTTGATTGTGGATTCCAAGATGAAAGGATATCAAAATCCTGTTTGGGAAGTTGAATCAATAATCAAAAACTTGTTTGAAAAGATGCACTTTTTTGAGATTTGATCCTAGTCTCGAAAAATGATAAGTGTAATCAATGTAATTATGAGTTTTGGATGATCTTTACTGAATTAATGTTTTGAAAATACATCAAGCAAGTTGTAGAATAGTTGTCTTTAAACATTAAGTGTATGACCAAAATGTTTGTCAAAAATTGTTTTCACAGGTTTTACACATGATAGATAGTTCAAGCAGACTCACTCTTAGTACTCAAGTAGGTCATCATACTAATCAACAACCCACATCTTAAAATTGCGTCAACTCACACAACCGTGTCACCCCCAAAAGGGCGCCCATGTTTTTGTCTTTTCCAGGTGCATACTCAGAGTGAGGGAAGTGGATATCGGATCCCTTGAGCAAATAGTCCTTGGCAGTTATATGGTGAGTATCTTGGGGGTAGATTCTTCCCTCCCCTGCACTGTGATTATTATGATGTTCATAAACTGACTTTAGTTGGATACTACACTAAGTTCATAGTAAGGGTTTCCGTTCGACGCGGAAATGATATACTCCCTCGAGAGACCTCCCTACCTTTAGAACAAAGGCTTTGGGGATGGTTATCTTGCACACTACCGTCAAAAAGAGGGTTTCCCCAATTTTGCTTTAAATTTTATAGTGGGGTGGAATAGCCTGGCTTTGGCTTGAACCCACTTGAGTCGTTCCTCTTGGGTGAGTACTTTTTCCCACAAGAGCAGGCTCTCTAAAAGGTATTATAAAAACTTAAAATTACAGGAAATGAAATAGATGAGTTTGGCATTTTGATCACCCAGTTAAGGGGAGAGCATAGGCCTATCACTGTTTAAAGCAAAGCAAACAAAGATTCAATTTTAAGCCCAAATAAGAATTTGCTATGCTAGGTGAAGATGTTGCTTCACAAAAACATGGAGTTCTTTTTAGCCCAAAAGAAGATGAAGCGACTATCCTATGATTGCTTAATTTTAAATTATGTGACTACCCTAGGATTGCTTAATTTTAAATTATGTGACTATCCTAGGATTGCTTCATTCTTTTAGAGTTCTTACTGTCTGCGGTCGCATTAGATTCAATCAAATTATTTTTAAGTTACAAATTACAGTTGCAACCTTTTTAGAAGTGCGCTATAACAAACATCACGGGCACTGGAGGATGAATCACGGGCACTGCAGGATGGGTCATGGGCACTGCAAGATGAATCACGGGCACTGCAGGATGAGTCACAGGCACTACAAGATGAGTCACGGGAATTGCAGGATGAGTTACAAGCACTACAGGATGAGTCACGAGTGCTACAGGATGAATCAAGGGCACTGCAGGATGAATCACAGGCGCTAGACTGGGTGTGAATTTTGCTGAAGTGTGTTTATTGTGCTAATACGCTGTTTTAGCCGTGACCTGTCAAAAAAAACCTGCAAAAGATGTTAAAATAGGGGCTCGAGCCCCACAGTGGGCGCCAAAAATGTGTGATAGAAATATGTGTATTAGAATTAGATAAACAAATCACACAAAATGAAACATTAAACTAAAGAAAGCAAGATAAATTGAAATAAAATTAAACAGACAAAGCTTCTTCAGAACCGTTCCATTTTTCTCTATCTCCAGGGATTTGTTTGAAGCTGTTGCTCTCAAATTGTGTAAGCAAAGTTTCTCCAAATGGCAACCTGCAGAACGAGTGTGCAAAAAGGAAAGTGCTTCTCTATCCTATATGCTGGTGGAGTGAAAATGCTGATACATATATGCACAGGGGCTGTAGATTATGCACAGGGGCTGTGAATTATGAATGTTATGATATGAGGTGAATAGGCCATGATATGGAATGATTCTATGCTATGCTATGATGCTAGAATACTATGAATACTAAAAGGCTATGCTATTGCAAATTGGCTATAGTTTTTCTATATGAAAGCTTCTCTGTCATTTCAAATACCTGACAGTCCTTTTTATAGCTTTTTGTAGGCAAAATCCTGGCTGGCAAAGATCAATGGCTGTGAGATTGTTTGGTAGATTTGAATGGTGAGAGATGGAGAGGTTGAGAGGAAGATGGAGAATGTTGGGAGGTTGGAGAGAAGAATGAAGCCTTGTCTTCAACCCATGGGAACAAGCTTGCACAAGAATAGAGAATTTTTTTTTTTTTTGTTTTGGAAGTTTGTTTCACGATTGTTGAAGATAATCTCCAAATTAATTAATTAAATAAATTTATTTAATTTCATTTATGTGAGTTTGATTTTTGATTTTAGGACTATAGAAGATTTAATTAAATATTTTGGAATATTTAATTGTGATGTGACTTTACAGAAATTTAATTAAATATTTTGAGATATTTAATTGTGAATGGATATTAGAAGAATTTAATTAAATATTTTGGAATATTTAATTATGATGAATTTAATTAGAAGAGGGTAATATTTAATCTTTATTTGAATAAAATATTCAAGCCAATATTATATGATAATTAATATAAATAAATCATAATGTTTATTTAATTAATTAAGAAATGAATAAGAAAAGATGATTAAATAAACTTATTTATTTAATCGAAATGAAAGAATGAACAATATAAATAAATTATTTAGATTTATTTATACATAGATCGAATTCAGAGATTTAATTAAATATTTAAAATATTTAATTAATTACAAGACTATTGTGTTAGGTGTATACAATATCCACTATATTGTAGTTAATGTGTCAGTTATTTATATAGAGCTTGTTCCTTTCTAATCCCCCTAAAAATAGCTTTTTAGATCACCCATTGGGTGTGATGACGAAAATAAGGCCTTTGAGAGGATTTGATGAAATTAAATTATTATACATTAAGATTGAAGGATGTTGATTTTTTGAATTGAGTAAATGAGATTGAGTGGTGGATTGATTCTTTGTAATGTATATAATCCTATGAATGTAAGATGCTACTTATCAGTGGTTTTTTGACAATAGAATTATCTAAAATAAATATTTTTAAATACACAATCCTATCCACACAATTCAAATTTTTTGACACAAATGCCAATAGATAACACTTAAGCAGGAATGAGTCATGGCATCCATAAGGATTGTCATGGCAGCCATCAGGATTGCTTTGCTAGATAAATTATGCATCCTCTTTATAGGATGCAAAATCTCTCAACCTAGATTGCTCACCAGATGACGCTCTCATACTCACTAATGGTTTCAATTTGGTTGATAAGACTGCCATTTTCTCTTTGCCAATGATGAAGAGTTGAGTTCTGCCCCATCTCTTCTAATCCTTATTTGGTTTAATTTAGTGTAAACAATTATAAATCTATATTCTTAGATACAATCGCAAAATGGAAAGGTTCCCATGGATCTTGATGGGCTTAGATAGCATATTAACCTTAGGGTCATATATCTCACACACTCAAGAATCAATAGGGTACATCATAAAGAAATCACAAATAAGGAAGCATCTCAAATAGTTGTTGCTGATATCTAATTGCCAAGCTGTGTTGAATTGTTGTGAGATTCATACAATATATTGTGGCTTTTACATTCTTGCCAAGATACCCATATACTTTATTTGAGATTGGATCTTTTAGTCCTTAAAATAAATCTCTTTGTTGTTTTATGTGATTACATAGTTAATTGGATTGGTATGGACCCTAGCTTCTCACTGGATCATAGGTGGTGGTTAGAGTTTCAATCTGATGTTAATATTGAGAAGAACTTTGTTTTTGAACATTTAGATGGAAAAAAAAATAGATGTGATTGAAGAGAATATGCAATCAAATAGTACTATATGCTTTGCATCCAAGGTCACTCAGAATGGATGTGAACAAGCCAAATTGTGTTGCCTGAATCCTTCATGTACAAACCTATAGATGACCAAGTGCTCTAATGTACAGACATGTGAAAAAAATCAAATAACAATGCCCCAACCATTAGAAGACTATGACGATGATTTCACTGTAGAAGTAGGGGAGGAGATATCCAGAAGAAATATTCATATGGCATCAATATTTATATAGAAAATGATTGGAACTTAAATAAATACAATGATAAAATTTAACGTTTCATAAAATAAAATTTAAAATTGAAAATATAAATGCACCTATCTGTTGATGCTCTTTGCTGGTCTGTGTAGGGTCGTCAATGCTTTGCTTTTGGCTGTGCAGGGTCGTTGATGCTCTGCTTTTGACTATGTAGAGTATGAAATGAAAAATGTGGCAAATAAATACAATGATAAATGTCATTTAAAAAAAAAAAAATTTCTAGTGGGAATCTAATTTTTTAGATGTATGATAAGTGGCATAAAAAATTCTTAAGTTGGTGGGGCAATTTCTAGCCCCACCCTAATTTCAAAATCTTCAGTCCTAAAAGGTAGGGGCTACTATTTTTCTGGAAAAGATTCCAATTAATCCTGTAGCACAATATTAATTCCCATGGGACCTCTTGCTCCATGGAAATAGAAGCCTAGGCCTGCCCATGGGACCATACAGTTAGTGGCTAGAGAGAACAGTTAAATTGCTATGTATAATTCCATATCAAAATGAATACTATTAAAAAAAGTTATGCCCTTAAATAGGCCTGTCTTGATTGATCAATGATAAGTTAACTCCTTTCTTTGACCTTTAGAAACTACCACAATACTATGGCATTTATGCCATTATAATGTGCATCTTATTATGGCTCCCTTGAGGCTAGAGTTCTAAACAAATTCAAATTACTTGCTAGTAGCATACACAAACATTATAATTTTTAAATATATATATCTTTTATCAATTACAAAACTATGTATATTTGTATATATATTTAATTATAAAATATCCCATATATACCCATATACATATATACCCATATATATATATATGTCTATTTTGTTTCTTATGAATTTATTTGTATATATTGTATATTCATATCGATTAATATAATTACATTAATGACCGATTTGACTTGATATACTTATCAAAGTTGATAAATTGATAAGGCAATTATGAACGACTTCTCTTGTCGAACTCTCAAAATTACTTAATAGACAGAAATAGACAAATATAACATATTTAACAAATATTTTATTGTTTTTCTTTTCAAACTTGACCAAAATTCAGTTTGACTAGCTTAAACTTAACCTATCAACAAAACTCAAATGTTAAACACAAGACACAACTAATGACCAAAAACTTTCTCGGTTTCGAAGGTAACCAATAACTTGGCTTACGTAGTGAAACTGAACTTAGATGACATTACTAGTAAGTCCTTAGACTATATGCTTCTCTCAGGTGATACTCCCCCTCTTTCTCTTTGGAGGTGTTTGGATCACTCTTGCAATCCCTCTCAAGTAAACAAATAGGTAGTTAGCCTAAAAACCATTACATCATGTTCGTATCACTACATTTTCATTCACAAATTTCTGAAAGAAAATAGAAACATTCATAGTATTTCATCACATCCATAGTATCAAGTAACCATCAACATTCCATTTAAATACGGTAACATAATATTGCATAATTCCATCATAATATCTAACTTTCAAGGTTTCATAACCTCATGATTCATCATAATAATTATCATAAAGTGAAAATTAATTTAAGAATCTACCGGGGGGTGTATAAAATGTATCCCATAATCTTATTTTGAAATTTGTCTTTAATGCTGAGATAGATGAAGACTCATTGCTGATACCAAGATACTAAAAAGATAGGTCTAGCTGGAGTAATTGAGATTATATGTTCAATATAAAAGACAACCTCGATATTAAATCTGATGTGATTTTGATAGCCATTCCAAGTGAAAACTAGCATCCTAAAACATAACTAGTAATCCAAACGAAAACCCCAAAATAAAGTCCATTTTCCATAGTGTTGGATAATGACAACAAATTTAGAAACAAAACATAAGTTTATTTCTGGAAAAGATAAGGAAAATAAATTAGAAAGAAAGAAAAATCTTATCTTTGGAATTCTTTGGAAAAGATAGATTTAAAGCAAAAGATAAAAAAATAAAAAAAAAACTGGATTTTTTTAAAATTTGACACAAGTTAAGGTATTATATATATCTTGCTGTCTTAGGCTAAATAATATTGTAATGAATTGTAATTGAAGAGCAGCAATTATATGAAGGTTATTTTCAATTTTTTCTGAACAATAAATATACCAATACACATGAATGTTTGCTTGACATATTGTGAAGGTTTTCCCAGATAAATCTTGTCTTATTTATTATTCTGTTATTTTATTTTATTATCTTCTTTATTTCTTTATATCTGAATTGTGCTTAAATTTATAAGTTCTACGTTTCCATTTCCCCAACCCATAAAAGACCCTGAATACTCATCACCATGGCTCAAAAGTTTATTCAATCATATGTGATCTGAGTTCGCCCTTATGGCATGCCTCAATGTATATGAGCTCCTGAACCGTAGATTAGAATATTCTGGTGCGAGGGAATACTTTAATCCATACCAGATTTAAAACAAATTTGCTCGAAAGTTCCCAAAGCCTGCACGGTTTAAATATTTTTAAATTAATGTATTTTGCTAGGCTGACGTAGACAAAAGGATAAAAATATTATATGTATCATGTGAATACTGACCCAGGTGATTGCAGGATTTTGCAGGGGTTCAATGGACCAAATATTTGTTGGAGTCCTTTCGGGTTGATTTTTTATCCATCCGAATCTATCATTATTTTCAAAATTCATGGAGGATTAAGTTTGAGTTTTCAGAGAAAACAGAATTTGGGATATGTCCTTATGGAATGGTTGCGTGCAATGGCGTTCTTTTCTTTAGGTCAATCAACATTCCTATGACTTATACTGGGGGCTATAACATTAAAGGTGCTTCCATTGAGCCTGTGAGAATAGCTGCACTACCCCGCCACATTCTTGAAAATGATAATGTGTACATATATGATATGACTGCATATGGATTGTCTCTTCTACTGGCAGTATGGGATCTGTTAAAGGGTTTGATTATCTTGGAGCTGTTTGAGGACGAAAAAAATGAGTTGCTTTGGAAGTGGAGAGAGTTTGCAACGATGACACCAACCACCCTCCCTCACTACTTTGAGATAGGTTATGGGGAATGTGTTGTTGTGGGAGATTATTTGTGTTTTATCAGGTCAAATGGTGAATTTTTAGGGGGAGTTGCATATAATTTGAAGGGTGGGTTTTGGCAATGCCTTCCTCAATGTCCAGATATATATTATCCTATGATTTTGTCATTTCAACCTAATGTAATAGTCAAAGGGTGGCAGTCAAGCTTCTGCACCAATTTTTATTAATTCTATACGATTTTTTTTTAAAGTGGTACAAATGTTTTTTTAAATTGAAATGTGATGGATTATTGTAATAAGAGAAATTTTAAAAATAAGAATTTCAAAAAATTTGTTAATGGATTTGAATATAATTTAATATTATTATTATTATTATTATTATTATTATATTTATATAAAAGATATTATGAGACATATGTCTATTAGAATTATAATGAAAATTATTGAAAATTTATTTAAAATAGATTAAAATAAATTTTGTCATCTTCAGTTTGTGAATGACACCTCTCTTATGGGTTTGGCTCGTATTTGGGAGGCTGAATCCTTCAGGCATGCTTTGGATATCTACCTTGCAGCCTCGGGCAAAAAAGTCAATGAGTAGAAGTCTTCTATCTTCTTCTTTAATATTCCTCAGGCTATCCAATGATGGATTGCAACTATTATGTGGTTTTAAATAGGGTCTCTTCCCTTTGTCTATTTAGGTATTCCTCTTGTTGTTGGTCGTCAGCATAGGTCCTCCTGGTAACTGTTGCTTGATAAACTAAGGCGGAAGGTTACTCATTGGACTCATCGGTGGCTGTCTACAGCTGCTAGAGTGACTCTTCTCAAGTATGTTATCCAGGCCCTTCCCATCTACAGGTGCTTTGTTCAAGCAACTCTAATGTATTTCCTTAGTACAGCCTGAGTTGGCCTAATGGTGGAGAACTTGTACTCTTGAAAGAGAGGTCACAAGTTCAAATCCTGCAGGGGGTAAGGTATGTACACCTCATATTGTGGAGCACGAGTTAGGTGCCTCCCTCAACTTGGGAGTATGAGGAGTCCCATATATACTATAAGCTGTGTGTAGACCCAAAAACAGATCGCCCGGTATTCGTAGACTATAAAAGAATATTATTATTATTATTAAGGAATTTGATTCTCTCTCACGTCAATTTATTTGGAGCGATAATTTGTTGTCTTTAAAGTGGAGCCTTGTTAAGTGGGAATCTATTTGTAGACCAAAGCAGGAGGGGGGTCCTAGTTTACACTCTGCTATTTTGAACGGACAAGTTCTTGCTGCCAAGCTTTATTGGTATGGTGTACCAATCAACACTAGTTATGGGCTCATATTCTTAACCATAAATATTTTCGTGGTGTTGTTTCTTTTGAGGTTCCTCGCTATCCTCTAGAAGGGAGTGGTTGTATGATTTGACATACTTTGAAAGTGGGGGCATAGTTGATTAAGCGTGCACTTTTTTGGATTTGTCATTCAAGGTCATAGGCTCTTTTTTGGTCAGATTTTTGGGATGGTCACCCTCCTATTCTCTCTTCTTTTCCTCACCTCTAGTCCCTTTATGATGTTTTTCTTGTGGCTGGTTAGGATACCATGGAGCATTATAAGGTGGTGCAACATTGTGGATTAGTTGTAAGTTTTTGTTGGAAGCATCCTTCTGAGTGGCCACTTGGAGGGTCTAAGGGGGATAGGCATGAACTTTCCTAGTTTCTGGCTTTCTGTGCTTGTATTTCTTTGAGGGGACCTAATGTCTTGGCTTGGGATGGTTCAAATTTGTCTAGAAAGTACTCTGTGTCTGCTGGTTATAAGTAGTTGGGTAGGCAATTGTTTGGGGACATTGAGGTCCCTTGGTGGAAGCAAGTTTGGCATAAGATGTCATGGCCCAAGTGCAATTTCTTTATGTGGTTAGTGGCTCAAAATCGGTGTCTTACTTGGGATAATTTATGTAAGCATGGTTTCCAAGGCTCTTCTATGTGTGTTCTGTGTTGGGGCTGTGACGAGAGTGTCTCCCATCTCTTCTTCTAATGTTCCTATGCTCAAGAGATTTGGCATTCCCGGTGGAGGGTGTGGAATACAACCTGCTGGCATGTTTCCTCATTGGCAGAGTTTTTGGAATGGTGGGGCAGGGCCCTTGTTACTACCTCCTTTCTTCAAGCTTCTTGGGCTCTTGGTCCATTCTTGATTATCGGGAATATGTGGTTAGAGAGGAATAGGTAGATTTTTCAGGATGCATTGTTGCTGGCCCCTCACTTGTGGTGGAAAATTCTACATCTTTTGGGGGAAACTATTGTGGCTAAGTGTGATATGACTGTGCAGGTGGACCCTCGTGATGTTGGTTGTTGTAATCATCTTCATCTTCCTCCTCCGCAATGACAACTCATGCACAAAAAATGTAGACATCCTACCCCAAAGGTGAATAGGGAGGGAAGACGGTCCCCTCCTCCCCAAAGAGTCTTAAAAATCAACTTGGATGGTTCTTCTCATGGAAATCCGGGTCTTGTTGGTATTGGTGGTGTTGGTCGAGATGGCTTTGGAGATGTTCAATTTATATTCTTTGTTTATAAGGGCTTTTATACTAATAATTTAATGGAGGCTCAGGCCATTTTATTGGCTGTAGAGTAGAGCAGTCAATTGGGATGGTGAAGGATCATTTGTGAGTCTAATTCCCAGGTTGTGGTGAACTTGCTGAATAGGCGACATTTAGATGATGTGAGCTAGCAGTTGGCTTTGATTGTTGAACAAATTCTCACTCTCTGTGCTTCTTTGGAGTATATTACCTTCACTCATATTCCTAGAGAATGGAATGGTGTTGTTGATTGTTTGACTAAATGGGCTTCTAATCATATTCATGATTGGAATTTGGTGGATCGGGGTCAACTACCCCCAGATTTGTCTCAACAGTTGGATCACTTGGTGGAGCTTGATAGGGCTATTTAATGCCCTTGCTTTGTATCTTTTTCTTGGTTTAATAAAGTTTTTACCCCTCCTTGATGTTATTATTAAATATATATTTATTTAAAAATATAGAGATATATTCATAGAAATAAATTTACATTGTTTATTTTATATTTCACAGTTTTTGTCATTAATAAATTAACTCTTGTAAGTGAATAAAATAACTATGAAATAACCTTTTGATAAATAAACTTTGTATATAGTAAACTAAAAACAATGTTTTATAAATAAAATAAATGTCATGTAATGGTCATATGGTAATTATAGTATTTTAGACTTGACAAATATTAAATGCAAGTTTTGTTACTTTTTGCTCTATTGTATGAGGGACTTCTAGGAGTCATTACTTTGACTTGGGAGTCTATTTGACCTAAAAATTTATGTGGAGGAGTGCCTTGAAGAGTTGATCCAAAATATTCAATTGGAGCACATCTTGACAAATTTTTAGGGTTTATTTCTACCATCTAACACCTCAAAATGGTATATTTATGTTTGTTAAAGAATTTTCAAATTTTTTCTTTTTTTTTTATAGATTTTCCAAGATTTTTCATGTGTTTAGAAGTCTTTAGTTCTTAATTAGTCTTACTTTAGTTAGATAAAAAATTATATTTGATAGCCCAATGAGAAAGAATTAGGAGAGGTTTTACTAGTTAAGAAAATTGTTTTAGTTGGAGAGATAGAATGGAATGAGGATGAAACAAAGTTAATTGAAATTTTAGAGTTATTGTATTATTGTTTGGAATAATATTCATTAATAAAATCCTTACTGTGAATGTGGTTACATTATCTTTCAAGTTAAATAACCTTCTTAGTTGAGTCTTTGTATCTTATAAAATTAAATTATACTACATAATTATATTCTAACTTAAGGATAAAAAATGATAGCATGATTAAATTAAAATGTTCAATGTATGTTTATTATTATATGTATCATGATTTTCTTCAAAAACATTTGTATACATACATATCATTCCACCTATCATCCTTAGTTTACACATATACATAGTGGACCAAAAGATAGGTCCATAAAACCCTTAACATTTGAGCATATGATATCCTCAAATGTTGTATATAACCTTCTCTTCTTATTTTCCTTTTGTTATAGTTTTCTCCCCATAGCTTAGTTAGATAAATTTTATTCTTTATTTTAGTTTGTTAGATTCCATTATTATTAGGTTTGTTCTATAATTTTATATCTATATAGATATATAGGATGAATTTTTTCCTTGATAAAATCTTATTTTTATCTCTTTGTGTGCTTTCCTTATTAATTTATTTTTTATTTTTTATCTCTTTAATATCATTTTGTTTATTATTTTATTTTGATGTTTATTGCTCTATTTTTTATTTTTTTATGTTTATTTTTTTTGTAATTATATATATTGAATCAAATTGTCCAATTTTTTGATTTAAATTATTTTATTTTTTATATTAATTACTCTTTTGGATTTATCTCTCCTTCATTGTTTTTCATATATGCATTTTTTTCTTTCTTTGGATTGATTTGCTTGTTTAATTTTCTTTCCTTTCCTTTTACATTATGTTTTTTCTCATTTAGCTTCCTTGTTCTCTTCTTATTTTATTATCAAGAAATATTATTCATTTCATTAGTTTCCTTGTTCTCATCTTTTATTATTAGCAAGGATCAGTGGTTACTTAATTTATTATTTGTTTATTTTTTGGTCTAATCTTTGTTTATTGTACTCTATCCCTCTCAACCCCCTAACCTATTTATCCCCTAAGTATACTATCTCATTCTACTATTATTCTCTCTTATTGCATGCATTTTATCTGATGATAGATCATGGAGTTTGATTTGAAATGTTGAGATAAAAAAATGCACACAGTTTCAATCGAGAAAGTTAACAATTCATTATCATGGAATATGGAAACTTGATGATGTTATTAATACCCATGGTGACATCTCGTATTCCCACATTCACTTATTCTATTTTAAATACTACTACACAACTTGGTATTGATATTAACAATTAATTTGGGGTTAAATATGAGAAGGTCACAATCTAATCCTCCATCATACTTAACTCATAGCCTATTATCATTCACAATCCTAAAAAATGCTAATACCACAAAAAAATTGACATACCCCATTTTAAGAAGTATAATGGAATTTAAGGGGATCATAATAATGTGTGTCCACTTTTACTAGATTATGCAATGATTTCCTCATTGAGCATGCTCTTTTAGCCAAGCTCTATATTTGGTCGTTAAAGGACATGACCTTGAATTGGCTTTATTTATCACCTAACAATTCAATCCAATCTTTTCAACAACCTTCCAATAAATTTATCTAACGCTTCTAAGATAATATTAGACCTCAAGTCATATTAATTGATTTAGTTCATTGCAAGCGAGGAGCTAGGGAGAAATTGGTTAACATTATAGGGCAATATAAGGATATCTTCTCTCAAACCCCATATTCCCTTCTGAGATGCTGATGAGAAATGACTTTCATTAAAAAATTACAACCAAACATTTGAGATAATATTCTATTGATGTGATATCTCTCATTCACATATCTTTTCATGGGTCTTCAAGATTACCAATTATTTGTTAGCCGATATGAGGGATTATCATCATCTACTCCTATTGGTCAATCTAAGACTAATATTACTCATTATCAATCATTTAAGAAACAAAATAAACTTCAAGATATATTCTCCTTTCAACATTGAAGCACTATTCATGGTTGTAACACCTTTTTCTACAACCCATATCAATTTAAATCAAATAATTGATAATTCTCACAAGTTTTTGAATACCTTCATTCCATTATGCTACAACTTCTTAACAATAAATTGATTCAACTTCCTCCTATTCATCCTATGGACATTACAAAACCTTTACCTCCTTTTGACCTATAGTCCTTTCGTCAATATCATCAAAATTATAGGTATGATATCGAGTGGTGCATGCATCTCAAGAACCAAGTGTAAGACATCATTGAATCTAATATTATTCATGTGGCTAGTGTAAATGATAAGGGAAATAAATTTGTGGCACCTTTGAATGTACAAAATTACAAATATATAATCCATTTCTTGCCCATTCCACTAACCATATAGAATCATCTATCAATATATTACCTAATTTCATAACCTTTGATCATAAAATAAAACCATTGGATAATTTGGTTATGATGATAAATATTTTTCATCACTAAGAAAAGCCTAAATTCCTTCCAAATATTACTTCTATTGATATCGATGCCTTTATTCATTCATGTGATGGGCCTCTTTATATTACTGCTCGAATTGATGACAAACCCAGATAGGAAGTACTCATTGATCTAGTATTCTTTTTGAATTCAATCACATAAGAGTTCCTTTACATACATGATTTGTACAAAGGAAAGTATGAGAAATAAAAGGTTTTGATAAGAACACGTGATAGTTCTACTTATGCTACCATTGGTACCTTGACCCTTCATGTCCAAGTTGGACCAAAAATCTTGGATGTACCTTTTTCAATAATTCATATGTTGGATCAATTTAATGTGAAGTTGCATTATCTATGGCTACTCCATGAATGTTATCCCCTTCATCATCAACAATTTCCTGCATCTTCAATCTCATGATCTTTCGTCTTGGTTCTTTGTACTCCAGAAGTTACATAGTTCCATCCATTTATGATGGCATTAGGGTTCTTTGATTCCTTCCTTACTAGGAGAGTATTAGATTTCTCTCTCTACTCATATTCATCCATAAGTTCACCCCTAAAACGTTCATTCCTAAATTAGGATGATAGTGCTCTGACTTGTAAGTCCCCCACAAACATCAAGGGGTTCGATTTTGTTACCTCAAATACTATATAGTTATGCAGATAATACTCACTGCATAGGAGAAAATTTGCACCCCCTTGTACATTTCTCTTTTATACCCTCCACCTTAGAAAAATTAAATACGACCAAGTAAATCCACGTCTTCATTTTGTGCCCCATCCACTTGGCGCTTATTTTTAGTGTTGGTAGAGGAATTTTTGTCAGGGATGTGCACAGGATGCATGGACATTTGCGCGATACACTGACGTCTGTGTGATGCACAGTCGTCCTAACAAAATTCTTGCCTATAGAATCTTTTGTACCATAGAAAAATGGATCATTAACATTTTCATGGTTATTTAGGTCTTTCTCCTATGATGTTTGACCTATCTTGCTTTGATTTAATATTGTAATGTAAGTTATGCATTCACATTAGGTCCTAAATATTCAAATTATCATGTCTTGTGAAGGTGTTGTGAAGTTTTGTAACACATTTCTACATTTTTCTAGACTCTTCTTATTATAATTCACCTAAAAATCACCTTTTCATCACTTGTCAAGTCCTATTCTAAAGTGTTTTAAAATCTTGTAACAAGATTTCATGCTTTTCTAGGCTTGTTATCACTATTTAAACCTTTCTTATGCTTTATTTGACCCCTTTATGCACTCATAAGACTTAAGGGTGTCAACACAACATTGTGTCACACTTTCAACCAACTTATCAACACAAGTGAATTTAAGTATTTTTAACTAAAAAATAATTTTGGTCAAATAAATGATCTTGTAAGATTCATTCTAGCTAAGTTATATATGTCCACAAGTTTTCAAACTAATTTTTTTAGCTAAATACATATTTAACACCACTTTAAGTCCAATTTACCAAAAAACCAAAATTATTTGAAAAACTTGATGTTTCAACAACTCCTACTCATGTAGAAAATATTTTTTTTAAAATATAAAAATACTTTTGTAGATCCATAAGTTTAGTTTTCAAAAATGTATATATTTTAATAGTTTAATTATTATTTATATTTTCTTTTTATTTTTACTAAATGTAGGTTATCAGCATAAAACATCAGGTTGATTACCATGTCAAGGAAAAATAATAAAACCTTTTAAAAAAAAATGAAAAAAAAATGATGCCTTAGACATAAGAATCTATATCAAGGTGGTGTAATTTATTTTATATTTTAGATAAATAATTAATATGAAAGTTGGCATCAACTAAAAACAACTAAGTTTTAATATGCACAAATTTTAATATTTATTTAAAAATATATATTTATCAAAATTGGAAAAAATAATATCTATGCCCTAAAGTTTCAAGTTATAAATACACACAAAAAAATTGAAGGAAAAAAAAAAAATTTACTATATAAAGGTTACTATATAAAGGTTGACGTCTCATGTAGCTTCATTTTTCAGCATTTTATTAGCAACTAAATTATACTGTTAATTTATTAAAAACAATATTCAAATAATTTTTTAATATTTTCAAAAAATACAAACATAAAATATACTATTTAAAACAAATATTCTATTAGTTTACATCATTTCAAAATTCAAAACATATATATCAGTTTTGAGTGATTCAATTTTAAAAGTTGGATCAATGTTGGCCATTTCCTTTATAAAAGAGTGTCACAAATTTATACTTTTACCCTTAATTAAGTGTATTTTTGAATGTAAACTTGACAAACAACATTAAATGCAAGTTAATTCCCGACATCCACTTACAAGCCCAAGGTGGGACCCATTCACAATGGGTGGCGAATGAGTTCCTCTTGGCTCCAAATTCAAAATAATTTAAAATTCCTTTCGGGTTTTTATTCAAAAAGACCTTATGTTGGCCTGGTATGAGGTATTATTGGGTTATTAGGGAATACAAATGTATAAATAAGTGTTTTTCTTCTCATTTCAACCCCCATTCATTCAAGCATTCATCAAGTTCGCCCATTCACTAATTTATTCAATTACATTCAAGCATCATTCAATCAAGCAAACATCAAGCATCTTGGAGCAACCATTGGCATATCTTCAGACCTTTTCAACAAGTTTTTTGGTGAGTTTAGGACATTTTCATGTTGTTTATTCATCATTCTTTGCTCATTTTATTTCATTTATTTATTAAGGGTTTTATTACCAAAGTGGGATTTGACCAAGGCAAATCCCTATATTCTAACCCTTAACCATTTTCCCCCTTTTGCATGTGTGTTTGCAGACTTTTGTATGTAGATTTTTCAAGAAATTAGGTGTTGAAAATTGGAAAAGAAGTCAACACAATGTTCAAGTCAACTAAACCCTATTTCAAGCATGGAGACAACCTGTAGTCAGTTTTCTATAGATTTGACTCCATCAAATCGATAAGAAGACAAGTGTAGATCTGGAGCTATAGAATTGAACTTTGATTTTTCATAGTTTTGGAGGAGGAATGATTCACCATCAGTGGTGAATGAGTCTCACCTGAGGGCTGAATTTTTTTATTTTGTCAAAATCTAGTTCCCGACTATCAGAAAGCAGTTTTAGGTGTTTTTGTCAGTAATAGGATTGATTCGCCATCAGTGGCGAATGAGTCCCACTAGTTATTTACAGTGATTTCTGCCAGTTTTTAGAGCCTTCCAGATTCAAAATCCAATTCCCAGGTGAACTCTATTCAACCTCTTTCAGTTCTGTTTGTGTTTGTTCATATTTTAGAACTCATTCTTGCATACCTCAATGTGTTTTCAAACATTGCACATTTCATTAGTTTTGCATTCATAATCAATCAATTGCGTAGCTTAGTTGCATTTAGATCATTACATTTAGTCTTAATTCCATCTTTCATTCCTTTAATTGAGTGAACCACCTCAATTTTAGGGATCTATCTCTCTCCTTTTAGGTGAAAGATCCTAAGAGTTCAAGAGGAGTCCATAACAACCCCTCCAAAATCGATGGTTCAGTTTGGTGAACCTACATACTGAACACATTATATTTTTTATTTCAATTGCATCTTGCATCCTAGGTTTCCTTTGCATCAAAATTCAGTTAGGTTTTGTTTTGTTTTTGCATCCTAGGGTTTCTCAAATTGCATTAGTGAAAGAATCATTTAGATTTCATTTTTGCATATCAAATCATTAAAAAAATTGAAAATTTGCATTTGCATCTTCATTCTACATTTGAAAAGAATTGAAATCATTTTAAATTTTCTAAAAAAACATAAAAAAATTCATACCTGGGCTCATTCACCACCCTGCGCAAATTAGTCTACCTGCACACTTTGAACTACTTTTTCAAGCATTTTCTTGGTATTTTTTTCATCATAGTTTGTTGTTATTACTTTTTGTCATACTTTCCAAATTTTTTGTTTTATACACTTTCTTGCATATTAGTTTACTTTTATTCATTGTCATCATGGCTTTCTACTTTAATAAGTTTTGGAATTCATTGAAATCCTTAGTAGACATGTCCAATTGTGCCTTTGGTTGTGATCCTAATGACTTCGAGCTTCCTCATGCTCCTTCAACTCCAAATGAATGTCCTCCTCATGTTGTAGACATCATTGGAGAAGATGATGATAGCATGACCAAGTTCTTAAATTCATACCTTAAAAACCTTGAAGCCAATGCAACCTTTTACCCATCCATGAAGTCACAAGATCTTCCTACTGTTCCACCTCCTGACATGTTTGGTTATTTACATCCTGAAATGACTATTAGACCTAAGTTCCCTCCCACAGGTGGACCTAGTTCCTCTACACAACCACATCCTCAACCATTTTATAATAAAAAAGTTACAAACACACCAATCAACCTTGAAGAAACATATGGAAAAGGCTTTACTGTCTGAAGCAAACAAGGTTGTGACACAACAACTGAGCATAGAATTTACCAAATTTTAGAACAAAGACCAACAGATGAAAACACAATAGGATTAGGATATAAAGATCCTCCTCATGACAACAAGCGTCCTTTTGAATATTGGAGACTTCAAGATGATGGTATAGTGATCATCTTTGATTCTCCTCTTGACTTAGATGTCCTCCTTCCATGTGAACAACCATTACCTGCTTCTAATGACTAGGATGCTAGGATCCCCATGGGTCCTCTTCCTCCTTCCATCCATGAAAAAGGAGAAACTAGTAAATGAAAATGACCTTACAAGTTGAAGAAACTAAACTTTCCTCTCTATCCACCACCTAAATGTGAAAGGAGACTCCAAATGCTCTTAAATAGAGGCCTTATACTCTTACCACCTTCAAATAGTTTGGTCATCTATCCTAAATATTCTAACATACCATATTGCAAATATCATCGTATTCTTCAACACCAAATTGATGAATGTCAGACATTGAAGGACATACTATTAAACAAGTGTCACTTCACTGACACCAATTGCTATTCTATGATCCCATAGTACATTTTATCACATGTATTCCTTTTTCTTATTCTTTCCTTTGGTGTGCTTGTATGTGCGTATCATGTTCCCCCGTAATGTGCGTTTGATGTTCTCTCTCTCTTTGTGCACTTCCTCTATTTGTACCTCTATTCTTCTATATGTCATACATTTTACACTTTGTTTTTCATTTTTTTTTGTGTTTTCCTTTTGGGGATGATGCAAATCATTGAGATGCCCTATGTCTCTTCCATGTTGACCCAAATGGTCCCTTTTCCTTTTCCCTTTTTCTTTTTCTTGTGTTTTTCCGTTTTGGGGATTACGCAAGGCATTGAGATTGAAATGTCTCATTCATGTTGACCCAAAAGCTTTGCCTTTTCTTTTTCCTTTTTTTTTTTCTTTTCACTCGTGTTTTCCTTTTGGGGATGATGCAAAGCGTTGAGACCGCAATGTCTCTTCCATGTTGACCCAAAACATACTTTTCTTTCCTTTTGTTTTTGCTCTCTTTGTGTCATTCTTTCAGTTCTATGTGCTTTAGGGAATGATGATAGATATGAGATCTTTCATAAAAAAATTGCAACAATGAACATACTGACCCAAAATCCATAGATCCCTTATCTGTTGGGTGTGTTCCTTCCTGGGGGGAAACCCTCCTTTATTTTTTTCTCTTTTTCATTTACATGAAGCAATCTTACTTGGAAACATATGATTTGGCATAGGGGATTTCCAAGTTGGCTCTCATGTATTGTTTTCTTTTTTCATTTTTCCTTCACTACTTTAAAGTAATTGTTCACAGAATAGTGTGTAGCAATTCCTTTAAAGTGGGGGGCATACATTGGCATCATTTCATTCACATTCTTGGTTCTTAGTGTAGCCTTGTCACTTCATACAATGTTTGTCACTTTGTGGATGACATTGGGAATGATGTCCTTCATAAGTGTGATCTATCTTAGCATATTACATTTCTCTTAGTGGCCTGATGTGATGCACTGCATCCCCTAAGTTGTGAATATACTATTCTTTGATTGGTCCTCTCTTGGAGATGTTAGACACAATGTTCCGTAAGTGACAGACCTTGCATGAACTTAACAAGACTCCTTTGAATGCCTTTTTCATTTTTTCATTTTATAGTTTACATCTTTGCCACCTCGCATAACACAACTTGCATGCCTCTGGTACCTTTGCACTTGTTCATGAATTCTAAAGCATACAAAGATTTTATTTCCTCATGAAGCACAAACCAATCATTTCCTTTGTGGTTCCTTGTTAAAGTTATCAGGAGGTATAACTTTGATATGGTTGAGTGGGAAGCCCATTCCGTGGCACAAATTTACCCATAGCCACCTATGTGTTTGTGAGTGCATACCAACTAGCGTATGCATTTCACCTCTTGGGTCTTCTCACCTAGTGGACCACCATGAGTTTTGTCACCCCAGAGTGAGTATGCATTTTTCTTTTTTGGATAAACAACCTAGATCTGATTCACAACTAGCTGAACAAATGATTGAAGCTTGATTTGACCCTTTCCCTTTTCTCTTTCTTTCACATGTGTTCCTTTGTTCTTATGTTTAGTTTTCCATGGGATCTTCATCCCGGGGGATTGATCACCCCCCTTGATCATTTTCATTCCATCTTGCTAACATAAGTGCATTTGGATCCTTCTTGATATGTATGGCTACTTTAGTGTGAATTTGAAGCAAGTTCATCCTCTCACTAAAGTTGGGGCTAAACGTACCATAGAAAAATGGATCATTAACATTTTCATGGTTATTTAGGTCTTTGTCCTATGATGTTTGACATATCTTGCTCTGATTTAAAGTTGTAATGTAACTTATGCATTCACATTAGGTCCTAAATATTCAAATTATGATGTCTTGTGAAGGTGTTGTGAAGTGTTGTAACACATTTCTACACTTTCTAGACTCTTCTTATTATAATTCACCTAAAATTCACCTTTTCATCACTTGTGAATTCCTATTCTAAAGTGTTGTAAAGTCTTGTAACAAGATTTCATGCTTTTCTAGGCTTGTTATCACTATTTACACCTTTCTTATACTTTATTTGACCTCTTTATACACTCATAAGACTTAATGAAGTGTATTTTTGAATGTAAACTTGACAAACAAAATTGAATGCAAGTTAATTCTCAACACCCACTTACAAGCTCAAGGTGGGACCCCATTTGAGATGGGTAGCGAATGAGTCCCTCTTGGCTCCAAATTCAAAATAATTCAAAATTCCTTTTGGGTTTTCATTCAAAAAGACCTTATGTCGGCCTATGATGAGGTATTATTGGGTTACTAGGGCATAAGTGTGTATAAATAAGTATTTTTATTCTCTTTTTAACCCCCATTCATTCAAGCATTCATCAAGTTCACCCATTCACTAATTTATTCAATTACATTCAAGAATCATTCAATTAAGCAAATATCAAGCATCTTGGAGCAGCCATTGAAATATCTTTAGACTTTTTCAACAAGGTTTTTGGTGATTTTAGGACATTTGCATGTTGTTTATTCATCATTCCTTGCTCATTTCATTTTATTTATTTATTAAGGGTTTGATTACCAAAGTGGGATTTGACCAAGGAAATCCCTATACTCTAACCCTATACCATTTTTCCCCTTTTGCATGTGCATTTGCAGACTTAAATTGTATGCATATTTGAACTAAGAAATTAGGTTTTGAAAAGTGGAAAAGAAGTCAACAGAGTGTTTCAAGTCAACTAAACTCTATTTCAAGCTTGGAGACAACCTACAATCAATTTTCTACAGATTTGACTCCATCAACCCAACAAGAAGACAAGTGCAGATTTGGAGCTGCAAAATTGACCTTTGATTTTGCAGATTTTTGGAGGAGGACTGATTCACCATCAGTGGAAAATGAGTCCCACTTGAGGGCTGCAAATTTTTATTCTGTCAGAATCCAGTTCTCAACTATTGAAAAGTAGTTTTAGGTTTTTTTTAGTAGTATGACTGATTCACCATCAGTGGTGAATGAGTCCCACTGGTGATTTATAGTGATTTTTTCTAGTTTTCAAAGCCTTCCAAATTCAACATCCAATTCCCAGGTGAACTGTGTTGAACCTCTTTTAGTTTTTTTGTGTTTTTTAATATTTTAGTTCATTCTTGCATACCTCACTTTGTTTTCAAACATTGCACATTTCATTAATTTTGCATTCATAATCAATCAATTGCGTAGCTTAGTTGCATTTAGATCATTAAATTTAGTCATAATTCCATCTTGCATTCCTTTATTTGAGTGAACCACCTCAATTTTAGGGTTCTATCTCTCTCCTTTTAGGTGAAAGATCTTAAGGGTGCAAGAGAAGTCCATAGCAACTCCTCCAAAATGAATGGTTCATCTGCAAAGACGTTACATTCTCCATTGGTGATGAAACATAATGCCCCTGTGCCTTCCTACTAACCTTTGAATGGATCTTTCCCTCCCATTTCATCTTCAAATGGCTATCTTTCTCATTGAATCCATCTCTTTAGCAATTCTTGATCTCCTGGACATAGATTTGATTGTATTCACACTTCTCTCATACATTTGAGCTACTAGTTGCACTATCAACTCTTCCAATAATTGTAACAACCTACACATCTACCACAAAACCTGTAACTTGGTGTCTTGCGAGACTGCTTTTAGCGTTGTTGTGACTATGTCAACTCTACCATAGCTATGAGCTTGCATTCCTCTCTCATTGGCCTTGAGTGCCTTTGGTTGAGGGTGGTAACAATTTCGTATTACTTTGTTGTTGGATTTGTGTAGTTTAGTGTCTCTTGTAGTGCTTGGTTTCATTTCCATTCCAAGAGTATTTCCTTTATCATATTTCTATATATCTCTCTATTTGGCTACTTGTGGAGGTGGAAACACCAAAGCGGGGGTTTGATTATGAAAAAATTAGTGTGAAGATGTAGATAAATACATTTTATGACACTAAATTAAGGAAAAATTAGGTCCACTTAGTTTAAAAAGGCTCTAAACTTAATGTGAATGTGTAAAATACATTACAACTCTAAATCAGGGAAACTTTAGGCTCAATTTAGTATTAATTATTCCCAAATTAAGTGTAAAAAGGGACACTTTTCCCTACACTACATCTGATATGTTGTTCATGGTTTCCAGAGGTTGATATATTTAGAATTTGGGTTTAGGGATTGTTGTACAAAGTGAGATATTTTCACTAGTATGTGAACTAGTTTTCAGTGATATTTTCTATGGCCTGAGAGAAATGCGAACTTGCTCCATGTTTCTCCATTGTTTGGCTTCAAGTTGTGTGGATTTGGTAAGTTTCTTATAATGTTTGTATCTTTCTATATTCAAGAGCTTACTTGATTTGGTGTAGTACATAGTGAGTTTCGTTGGTCACTATGGGAATAAGGTTTACAAATTGTTATGAGTTGAAGTATTTTATGAATCTCAAGTAGTTCGTGTATTATTCTAGATCATTTTCAAGTGAATTCTATCATCCAAAAGGTTTGGATTGATTTAAGATATCGTGTACTTAATGATTATGGTTGTTAACATGGGTCTTGGCTGACCTTGTGTTAGCACTACATGTGATGCTTGTAAATGTATGTCGAGGTGTGTTGGGATCTATTTGGGTTTACAATTACTTATATGCATTTTTGGAAAATGTTTCCTATTCTGGCAGTGATCCCTTGTACCAGTTTTGCAATTACTTATATTGTTAGCTAATCCTCACTGTGGTTTTTCCCTCATTGGGTTTTCCACATAAATCTGGTGTTCTCTTGTGTATGGTGTTGCTATTTCAATTTCTATTATATGTATTTCATTTTTAATCACATTAATAGAATAATGGTTTAATTAATGTTGGTGGCTCTGATTACTATTGAAGGTTTAATTTACTACAACCAATTCACCCCCCTCCGAGTTGTCTTGTTCATTCAATAGTGTAAACCATGATTTACAATACATACATAGATAATAAGTTCAAAACTAGATGAGAATTTGTGTAATTACAAGGAGGTGGTTACAAAACTAGATCCTCACATAGTATTATTATTTTAAGGGGTAAACACTTTTAACCCAAAACTATGAATAGGTGAGGTCACAAATAAGGGACCTCATCCCCTATGTAAACATTCAAAAAATACACCCTAGTGGGTTTTGAACCTTGATGGAAAGAGTACCACCACAATAACTTAACCATCATACCATGCCACTATTGGTAGATCATCACGTAGTTAAAAAAACCTCATATATAGTATTTTTTGAGAGAAGCATCGTGATAGGGGTGTTGTGAAGTAGAATTGAGATAGACCTTATTAGAGGATCTGCTATGGGAAGACCTGACTAAATCATCCTAGTGCTTCATTGTGGGTTTGATGTTAAGGTCAATGGAATCTAGAATGAGGTATCTAAGAGGCCTAGAGGTCAAGGTCCTTTCAAGAAAGTGGTGCCACAGATAGCTAGCCACCTTTCTCACGTTATTTGCCGAGGTGATTAAATAGTTTTTGGTGCCTCCTTTGAAGGAAAGAAACACCTTTACACCACAAGGTTGGTAGGATTTAATGTTGAAACACTAAAAAATTAGCATAAATCATGATTATTCAACTTCTAAATGCATAATTTACTGATACCACTAAATAATTAGTATATAGATCTTTCAAAAAATCTATTTAAAATTATATCGAGATATTTTATTGAGGTATTTCACACAATTAATCATATTTAAAATATTTGGAATACAGATGTAATTTGAAACCTATAATTCAATCTTTTCCAATATCTTAAGAAGAAAATATCAGGAGATCTTGTCAAAGGATTTCATTGGATCTAACTTTAGGATAACCCAATTTTTTTGTTGACATTCAAAGAGTGAATAACCTTGTGAGTAGTGATGATGAAATATATAATATACCTATTATGGAAAAACTAACTGTACTACTTGAGGAAATCACCTTTGAAAGAATATGACACATTCTTAAAGATGAGATTTTAGAAAAAAATATGACCTATACCAAATTACATTAGATGATAGGAGAAAAATATAGAAATGAAACACCAAAATTATTTGGGATAAGGAAAATGAAAGTATTATTTATATCTTTCAAAATTCTTCCATTCTCCTAAAACTACTTACCAATAGTTATTAGATCTCTCACAATAATATTCCAATAAATCTAGAAGAAAAAATAAGAAAAACCATCAAGACTAGGGGCCTTATTACTATCAAAAGAAAATATATCAAAATTCACTTCCTCCTCTCAATGGGTTACATTAGCTTCAAATTTATTTCTATAATTAATTTAAGAAAATGGATGAGCTTAAGAATATCATCTTGACAGGCTAAGTTTTTATCAATTAGCAAGTATTGAAAAATGTGGCAATTTTGTCTCTAATGGAAGTTTCATCAAAAGTAATTTGAACATCCAACCAAATTTAATTTATCATGTTAGAAGATGTGTTTCATTCCAATCAAATAGAAAAACTTAGTATTTCTATCAATTGCATTGAATAAAAGTGCTCTAGATCTCTACCTCCACAAATTATCCTCTTTTGCAATTATAAAGTGTAGCTCACAAAGGATGTCATTTTCTAAAACCTAGTTCTTTTGGTTCATTTCAAGTGCTTGAATTTTCTATTGTATAGTAATTAGATGATCCATGATATAAATTTTCTATCCAAAAATATTTTTGATTAGGTAAAATGAATTTTTGAAAGGGACCCAACCCTTTTAAAAAGCTACAAAAAGATGTGAAAAACAACATTTTAAGGTTGTATAAGCACACATCTACAACAAATATCCTATAACAAACAACAAAATTACAATACCAAAAATAGGAAAATAATAGCATCCAAAATTTCAAAGAAAGAAAAAACCAAAAGGGAAAGCCTAAAAAATGCCTAATCTCACCCTAGACAACCACACACCCTTCAACCTTGTATATGAGTTACAGATGAACTTGGGAAGACCTTTCTTCCTAATTTGAGTAATAGTCCATGAAACATAGTTTTTTAATTCCTCTAATGAAAGACAAGAGGGGGGTGCAAAACCTACATAGTTGGCTCGACCATGGAGTTTGAGTAGGGAGAAGAATTCCTAGACATGGAAATCAAATGCCAAGGATCCATATAGCAAGACCATGTTGGAGTTACACTAGCACAAATGTATACTTAGGAGTAATAAAGGAAGTCCCACAATCAAGAGGCACAAACATAAAAAAATTCACATCAATCACAATAGAAGCACCCATAAGAAGAAAAATAATTCAAATATGATCCTCCACATCTAAATTAGAGTTATCAAGGAACATTAATGAGTGGTGGGGGAGAAAATTTCACCACCATGTAAGAGAGGCTGACTTATGAATAGTAGGAGAATAATTATTAACCAAATGATAGTGGCATAGCATCATATATAATGAAGGGAGATGCTATCATATTTGATCAGATGAATCCAAGGCCATTTATCAAGCTACAAAACAATCTTCCTAGGGAGAGCCTTCACAAGGTCCATCTCCACTAAGATGAGAACATAATAGGTATGCGAAAAATCATAGTGGTAGTTTCAACCATAAAAAATGATCAAGAGAATTGTAATTGAATCAAAATCCATTTTGCACAAAAAATGACAAGGTAGATAAGGTAATTAGACCCACAATGGTAAAATATCAATAGAATTGGTTAGGGGATTCAACAAAGGACTCTAAGGCTTTATTGAAAGAGAATGTTGACCCCATGGTCAAAGAGAATGTTGAACCCATGATAAATTACTAGGGAGTGACACCAATTTGGATCTAGGATAAAGGAAATGAAAATTTTCTTTAAAGGATTACATCTCACAACTACAACAAAGAAGAATATAATAGAGCACACAAGATGTTAGTAGATCCACTACCAAGTACATATACCCATTGTGAAACAAAGAAGAAAGTGGCATAAGAAAGTCACCTAGCATTAAATCACCCTTTATAGTGTGCACACAATATCAATATTTGACTAAGCCCTACAAATGATAGCATGGGCTGTAGGGAAAAATAGACAGAGAACAACATAGAGTAGGTTAGGTATTCCAATGTTAGGAAAGAGCTAGACATTTGAAATCCCAAAGGAAAATGTGAGTGTGAGCATTGTCATGAATGTTCCCTAAAGAATCCCCCCTACTATTGTTGAGGTGATAGTTAATGATCCTCTTGTGTCCCTTTGCTTTCTCCTCTCCCTTTGTTTCCCTACTTCATTCATGAGGGTGACATTGGTGCACCTCCCTCGATTTGTGTGGAGGCTTCTCATAAATTTGCTTCATCTATTAGGCATTTCTCTCACATTCCATTCTCTTTTGGTGTCTTGAAAGGGGTTTCTTCTCCCCTTTCTCCTACTTTTGTGGATGGCAATAATAATTAATTATTTATTGTTGTATAATGAAACACTTGCCAACTCATCCCAAAATGACATCTCTGAGAGATGTGGAGGTCGAGTTCCACCTTTTGTGTTTCATCAGTGTAGAAAGTTGGAGAATAATCTGATATTGTATTTTCTACTTATTGAAAAAGTATGGATCCAAAAATCCTTAAATACATGTCTAGACAGGTGTGTCTCTTGAATGAGACATGGCTCTTTGTAAAAAAATAAGGTTTATATTTTAACACCCCCCAATAAACTTTATTTTATCATAAAACTTAACTAGATGATGGGGGCCACCTATAACAAATAGGATTATTAGCTACCCATGTACAATGAGGAATATATTTAACACCAATGCCTTCTTGAACAACCTTGATTATTTTTGTCCTTTATTATCCATAGTTATATAAATAAAATAAGTGAAGCATTCCCAATTATCTCTATGATTTCACAAATTTAGCAATGATGTCTACGATAAATTTCAACAATGATATTTGTGATCGACTTCAATAACAATCTTTGTGTTCAACTTCAACAACGATTTTTTCTATCAACTTCAACAAAAATCTTTGCGATCAATTTCAACAACAATCCTTTCGATTGAATTCTTCAATGATTAGTAATGATCTTTGTGATCAACTTCAACAATGATATTTTTGACCTAAAAGCTTCAATGATCTCTACGACCAATTTTAACAATTATCTTTGCGATCAAATATTTCACAATTTTAGCAACGATCTTTGTGATCAATGCTACAACTATTCATCTATGATCTCTGCGATCAATACTTCAAATTTTTAAGTTAAAAAATGATCTTTGCGATTACAACCATTCAAAAATGATCTTTATGATCAAGATTATGACTTTTAGGTTCAAAAATGATCTTTGTAATTAATGCTGCAACCATCCAACAGTGATATTTGTGATCAATTGTAAAAAATTTAGGTTCAACATTGATTTTTTGCAATCAATGCTGCAACCATTCAAAAATGATCTTTGAGATCAACTGTAAATTTTTTACATATATGAGTGCTCCAACTTCAAATCTCATACCACTACATAGATATAATTCAAGTAGCCTTTATTGTAGTCAAAATTGATAGATTATATTATATGGTTTCTAAGACGATATCTAACGATGATTTATTATTTGTTTGACATTAGAATATTTATGATTGTACAACATTTTGAACATGTTTGTGACCTTTTTCTAACTAGATACACCAATCCATCCACAATCCATATGTATACTATCTTTTAAAGGTTGTTTCTTCCACTTTTTTTTTTAACACATTTTCTCAGAATGGTTCTTCAATCCACAAATACTGCAAGGATGAAGATTCCAATATGTCTCTTTTTTATGTCCATGCCTATGACAATTAGAACATTACATATGCATTGTATTTCTTGAATTAATCTATTTGAACTTGTAATATTGTTTTTATTTCCATTAGCATATGCAAGGCCTTCATTCTTTGGCCTTCCTATTGGCTCAATGGGGTCTATAATTCCTTGTCCATATTTTCCAAAACCTTTTCCTCCATATCCCATTCTTTTCATTATCTTAAATCCAACATTATTTGAAGAACATTCTTTCTCATTATCCTCACGACTAGCAATATTTGTAGATTCAATAATATTATTCTCTTCCTTACACTTTTCATCAAGAGAGGCTATGAAATTTATGAAAAAATTCACCTAATGAATAAAACAAATCACTTGTATCACATGATACATTACATAGTGTAGGTTTAGACTTTAGACTCTAGTTTTCCTTTACATAAGCTTCAAACTTTAGATTATGGTTTTCCTTTACGTAAACTTCAAGTAATTCATTGGAAAAAGGATCTTCTTCTCTCAATTTCAATATATCTTGCTTTTGTGACCTATTTTCTATTTCTAATTCTTGATTTTTTGCTTTAACATTTTCCAATTTATTTTCAAGATTTTGATTTTTTTCACAAATATTCACATCTTTCTTTTGAAACATCCTTTATCTTTTCTATCAATTCTAAACTTCACATATTTTAAGCTTCACGAGTTCATATTTCAAACTATCTTTCTCACATAATAAATTTACAGTTTCCTTTTTCGCCTTCTTACTAGTCTTTCCTATTGAAAACCCTTCTATTTGTTGATGACCTCTTGTGAAGAAAATAACTTTCTGTTACCTCCGATCAAGTGAGTGAGTTTGTTTGACACCTTTACAATGTTCCTCTTCATACAGTACAATCTTTATTATCTTTATATCTCCTCCATTAATCTCCTTTGCTTTGACCTATGAATCTTTTCAAGAGAACCTCCTTCAAATTGTAGTCTTGTGATCCTCTTTGTTTTATCTACTAGCATTTTTTTCTGACTACAACCTCTTCTTTTGATCTGAACTTTGAAACTCACTCTTGACTATGGATTGACTATGATATGTATGACTTTTCTCTTAAAAAAAATTTTCATCCCAATTTTTTTATTTGAACTTTTACCCATCTCTTGAACAACAATATTCAAATCCTTATCTCTTATCAATCCATTCTATCTTCACAATAACTCTTTTAGTAGTTGTAATTTCATCTTCGACCTCAACTATAATAAATATTCTTTTACAATCTATATTGTTCACATTGGTTGGGTTTTCCTTTCAAACCACCAATCTCTTTTACTTGGAAACAATAGCTAGTGATTTAATATTTCTTTTAAAATTAAAATCCCCCCTTTTAAAATGATGATTAGCTTGTTCAAGTAGTGGCTTCAATGGAACTAGATCGATGGCTTCTTAAAAGATATGAGTAATAAATATATGACTTAACTCTTGAATTTTATAGAAGATCACTAGTGAATTTTTTTTTATTCCTCCCTTTAAAAATTGTGATCTCTGTTCTCGTTGATAATGATTCCTTTCATCAATAATATCTAGTGGAACCTTAAAAAAATTTCTGCAAATTTTCCACTTATTTTAAGCCTCTTTGATCTTATCTGGTTTGCTTGTTATGGTTTTAGGTCTAGGGTTTAGGTTTTATCCTCCATTTGTTCAAAAAAACCTAGCCTTTAAATCCCAATTCTTATGTTTTCACATTGACTTGTCATCATCGGTTCCCAGTAGCATTAGTTGAAACTTAAGTTGATTGGATTCGTCCAACTGACCCTTTTCCCTAGTCTTGTTGGCCATTTCATAGCTGGTAAATACTATACATCAAAATTTAAAAGGGTTTAATATTTTGTCATTGGTCTAAAGTCTTGGCCATATGTTTATGTCCTCCATATCTTGTTGACCTAGCCAAGCCCCCTTTTTAAGTGGTTAACATTGTGCATGTGTAGATTTTAAATTTTAATATAGGTGGTTGGATCTAAGTGATTACATCCTCACCATTCCCCACTCACCCATTTTGTTTTAATATTCATTAAAATGTCTCGACGAGCTGGTAGGTGGGTGACGCATGTCCCTTTCTCAAGCGGTGCCCATTGTCCTTCAAAGGTAGCAAGCATCAAGCTTTAACTAATGAACAGTTATGATGAGATGTCATGTGTTGATCCTGACTGTTCCCCGCTAGCCCATAGGGGCCCACCAACATCTTTCGTTCCTTAAAGGGGAAGTGAGGAGGTGCCATGCGACACAATATTGACCTTCTAAAGAAACTTTAATGGTATATGAAATATTTTGGAAATATTTCAACATAATATTGAGGAATATTAACTCTTAGGCCACTAAAGGGTTATTTTGAGCACATGGTAAATTGTAGGAAAAGATGTTATAATCCTATCCATTCATTAGATCCAAAGGATATGTACTAAGGCGAATGTTTTAAAAGATAAAAGAAATGTAGGTTGAAGGCACCAAATTTAATCTGGGTTGTTCCTCGCCACCCTACTATCACAATATGTGCACAAGGTAGACCCAACGAGCAAGCGAGGGAGTGACACATAGCCATTTTCAAAGCTCATGGAGATTGTGGAGCCCACGAGATGACTTGGAAATGAATCCACGTGGTCTAGCTTGATTGGTCAGTGGTAATAGTCGTCTATGGCCAAGTTTTCAAACTTGTTTGATTTTATTTGGTTCGTTCATCAATCCATCTCATCACAAGACCAATGGCTGAAATTTAAAGTTTGAGATTGAGGTCAAGTGAACCATTCTGGTTTGTGCGAGCAAACAATAATAGTAGATATAATGCTAAACTACCAAATTAATATGCTTTAACACTGTAAAATCTTGTTTGAAAGAATAATTTCAATCCATTATAACATTCAACACAATTGAGGATTTCTTGTTGCTCTTTCAAGCTTGTTCAACATCCAAAAATTAGGGATTTCAAAGCATCTGTAAAACCGTAAGTGAAATCGATACTCTGCTCTTCAATTTCTTAAAAAAATATCAAAAATTTTCACTCTCTTTCTATCAATAGAGGTTCTAGTTTTCTTGCATTTCTTTTAAGGTTTGATGTTCAATTTGAATGATAAATTTGTTAATTTTCGTTGTTTCTTTGCATCAAACTTATGCCCTAGTCATAAGCTTCTAGTTTCTTTGTAAAGTAAAACCCTAGTTTGCAAGAAACCTTGAAACCATGGAACCTCCATGAGCCCAAACCTTTGAGTAAAAGAAAATACCTCTTTCCTAGGACCTCATTGACCAATTAAAACAATCTACATCTGATAAACGTAAAGGCTAGCTATTGTTTTGAGGTAGCCAAGTTGCAAATGGTCTCATTGACAAACAATGTAATATCAAGGATGCCACATTACCCTATATTGGATGGGAACAATTCAACTATTGGTTTGGCAACAAGAATTGTGGAATACCCATTGGAAACCCCTGGAGACTAGACATGGGAAAAATGGTTGTACCTAATGTCTACATGGATGTTGACCTCCTAAGAGCAGTTGCAGCTAATTATGACCCAATTTATAGGTTTGTAAGAACCTTTGACAATAATGCAATGGTAAAGATCACCAAGGAGGAAATTTTTGAAGTCTTGAAACTAATTGAATGGAGTGAAGACATGGTTAAGATTTGATGAAAAGGTATTAATGGTTGAGTATGAAAAAGTAGGGCCAATCTTCAAGATCTCGGTGTTGCAACATTTTTTGGAATCTATAAAGGGATAAGGGAAAATTATTTTGGGGCCATCTAACAAAGAGCCTTTCCCTATAAACTACTTTGTGAAATACTTTCAACAGACATTTTATTCCTTATGCTAGATATTAGGGTTTGATCCAACCATAGGCATGCCTATGGCTACCCATATCCAAGAACCCACCTGCAATATTTTTTATGACTTTGCATCATATTTGGTAGAAAAGATACATGAGGGTTTGGCCTCATAGAAAAATGATGAAAATGGGGTAAAATTCTGGTGGTATTCCTTGCTGATGCATATGTTTTTGTACAAGGGAGCTAGTTTCTTTGGTAAGGATATGAAATTGATCAGAAAAGAGGGTGATCTTGATTTCTCGATCCAATGTTAGAATAAGATTTTGGATAGAAATGATAACCCATCCAATTTTGTGGTATTTGAAAATATTTTTGCTTCCAAAATGAGGAGATCCCTAATTATGAATATGCCAAGGATACTTGGGCTGATGCAAGAAGTTGGGTACACAAAAAGCTCAAAAAGTGGAAGTGTTTTTGCTATTTTTCAGAATTTGTCACACTTGGACTGAAAATTTGAGGCACTTACACAATGAATCTTAAAAAGAGTCACTAATATGAAATTTAAATTTTTTAATCTAGTTTCCAAATATTTAAATTATTCAAATACCTAGATTATAGAAATTAAATTTTGATAAGGATCTATAAAAACCACTTTTTAAAGGTCCCTTTTTTTTACCATACCATGCACGTGTATGGACACCATTTTTTGACCCAAATAAAAGTATTTTGATAATTAATTTTGGGAAAAGAGAGCTAAAAACATGAAGATTGATGTGGAGTTCTTTTTGTAATTTTTTGTTGAATATTTTTTTTTAATTAATTTTTTATTGGCCTTAATTGCTGTTTTTAAAAATCAACGTGTACGGACAACATAATTGGACCTAAACTAAATATTTTTTGAATATATTTTTTTTCATTGTGTATAGAATTTTCTGAAGTTTTATGCCATATAATTTTGTTTACAAGTTCTACTTAACCAAAAAAAAGTTATTAAAAAACAAAAAAGCCTGATATTTCAAGTTTAAGGACTAGTTTGCTTAGAAATTAATTAAAAAATAACAAACATAATCCAATCTTAAATAAAATTATATATTTGGAAATTAGACATTTTTTTTTCTAATGGGTTTTAATTTTATAGATTGATTCAGAAAAAAGTCCATCAACCATATTTCCAAAGTTGGACATTCTTCTTCAATCTGCCTTAGTTTTTTAGTTGCAGGTCAAAGGCTAAGGCTCAGATTGCCAAGCCTTTCCCAAGCCTAAAACCAAGGCTGCATGTGGGCTGGGAATTCAATTTTTAAATAACGCGTACACGTTACTAAAACACATACGCGTTATTTAAATGAAACACATACAAATTTCATAATGCATACACGTTATCTAATTACGCGCTGAGTAAAGGTAACACGTATGCATTATATAATGCGTACACATTCATAGAACATAACGTGTATGTGTTTCATAATGCACACGTGTTTTTGATATAGCTGTTTTTCCCTAATTTGGTAAATATTGATAAAACACATTTTTTCTACAACATTCCTTTTCTGTAGTACAAACTGAAAGCGCCATTTTCTATGTTTTTTATTGCAAATTTGTCTTGTGCAGAGCATATTCTATTCAAATTGTTGGAAGAGACAAAGTGTAGGTTTAATTTTCAAAAGTGGAATAAAGTACAAGAAATTTTTACAAGAAGATTTGGAAAAAGATAATTTTTGAATGCATTCATGATGTTTTTGTACTTCAGAGTTTAAAGAAAAAAGGATCTTCATACTACATAGTTTGATTTGAATATTTGAAGGAGATAAAATTTGAAAATAGGTTGTATTTGAATCATTTTTTTGTCAGCAAAGAGGGTTTGATAACCATGTGTGATAAACAAAGACAAAGACAAAGATGTAGAAAGTTAATGACACTCGAAGAAATTCAAGCAAATAGAGATATGGAGGCAAAAAGACAAAGGGATAGAAGAGAAATGATTCGTCAAATGAAATTTTTTCAAGCATCTAGTTCCAAGAATGTTGAAGAGGAATCCATGAATGATGAAATGAATTTAGATGATGCAAATGTGGAGATGGTGAATATGGAAGAAAATACAGTTATGGAGACAAACCCAACTATGTCTTCAACTTCAACTTTGAATGATGTGGAAATAGTACCTATGCAAAAAACTTTGGGTATGTCTTCAAATCCACCTCCCAATGATATGGAAAATGCACCTATTCATACAATCCATCTAAGTATGTGTTAAAACCCAAGTTTTGATAATATTGATATTGCTTGTTTAGATGAAGCTGGATACACCATTAATGATATCAATAATTCTAGGGTTGAAACAATGCAAAAATAAAAAAATGATGAAATTATATCTTATGAGAATGCAAATGAGAATGAAATCCCTCATATTGATGAAAATGTGAATGAAATCCCTTTTACATTTGAAAATGAAAATGAAACCCCTTGTGTGAATGAAAATGAAACCCCTTGTATGGATGAACCTGAAAATGTTTTTTTTACAATTGAAAGAGATGTGCTAGATAAACTTCGTGGTAAAGTTTCTTAGAGACAAATTAGAACTTATGGAAATAGAATATATATATATATTTTTATAGAAATAAATTAGGATTCCAATGTCAACTCATGGTGCAATTGATGATAATGTTGAAAATGAGAATAGTGATGAAAAAATTAGGTGTTTTTTGTAAAACCAAAAAAGAAAGATGATTCGGTAGAACAAGTCATGTCTAGTTTTGCTAATGATATTGATTTTATAGGTAAGACAAGTTGATCAAAAGATAAGAATGTGGCTTGTCATGCAATAACAACTGGTCTAGTTGATAAAGCAACTTCAAATAAAAGAATGTTAAGTAAGATTAGTAAATGTATGAAAGTAAATCCTAGAAATTTGATAAGAGCTGCTAAAAGAAGAGAAAGCATTGAAAAGGATCCAATTAATCAATGTTGGAGTTTTAGTGGTAGACTCCCAAGATAAAACATGAAATTAACTAATGAAATTAAATCTTTAATCAAATTTTTTTGGCATGATAATACAAGAGTATCAACTAACATTAGAGATGTCTTAAAATTAAGGGTGGGTTCAAAAATTCATGAACCTCATCCAAAGCATCTCTTAGATATAACTCAAACTGAATTATATAAATTTTTTTTAGATGCTTCAATCTTTCCATTGAATATTAATATAAGTCAAAGATCATTCGAAAGGTGTAAACCTTGGTATGTTAGAATTAATAAGAAAAAAATCACTTATTGTTGTAAGACCCATGCACAATTTCATTATTATTATGATAGTTTTTGATATATACGATGCACTTTGCGTGCTAACCAAACTATGCAGGACAATTGTGGTATTCATATGCCACCTAAAAGAATCAAACATTTTATTGCAGGTTTGTTTTGTGAACCCTCTAATGGAAACTTATTTTATTTAAAAGCATGTATTTCTAGAGAATGCGATAGATGTGGTAAATTTTCATTATTAGGAGAATGTATGCACGAAAGTAGTTTAGGTGAATTTGGACAACAATTAGTGGATGTTAAAAAATTTAAAAATGTTGAGTAATCTTTGAAAGATGGAAAAACTGGAAAACATTGTGAGCTAATTGTGGAAAAATTCAATGTGCATGCATTTATTAGTGAATTTAAAAGATAAGATTGTACCTAAATATGTTCAACACTCTCAGTATGCTCATTGGCTTGATAATCAATTTCGTTTATGTAAAAACACATTCCCAATTGGAACTATATTGTCAATTGTTGATTTTTCTAAAAAATATTCTCTTTCTCCACAAGAAGACATTCAATCATAGTATTATACTTCAATGCAAGTAGCTATATTTGTTCACATTTTTTATAGACATGTAGATTATAGTACAGAAGATAATAATTTTTTTTTGAGAGAGTACCATTTTTATATAAGTGACAGTCGATTACATTCATCTGATTTTGTTTAATATTGTTTGATATATTTTATAAAAAAATTAAAAGAGAGAGGAATTCAAATGCTAGAACATCTCATATGGTCAAATAATTGCACGGGTCAATTTAGAAATGCTAGAATGTTTTATTGGTTATGTAGAATTCATAAATAAAATAATATCCAACACATATGGAGTTTTTTTGAAGGTGGTCATGGTAAGGGAGAACATGATGGAGTAGGTGCATATGTGAAAATATCTCTTACTAGAGAGCAACTAAAATTTGAGAATGCTGCAAAATTTAGAGATGCACGTGCAATTGTAGATTGGTGCAATACCAAATTATCTACAAGAACAAGTGAGATCTCAATAATTCAATGCTTCTTTTGGTTAGTTGAAGAAAATGATAATTTTTCTTGACAAGATTGTAAAACAATTAATGGATCTACAAAATGGCATTCGTTTAAGAGTTTGAATGCAAACACATAGACAATATAAACAAGGGAGTTGGCATGCTTTTGTCAATTTTGTATTGTAGGTGATTGGGAGGCATGTGAAAATATGGAATGGGTCGAATAATGGCAACAAAGAGCCTTAACACCTACATTGACACATGTTCAACACTGAACGACAATTGAAGATAATCAAGTGTTTGCATTAGATTATTATGATCATGTTTCAGATCTTGTACAAGAAGGTACATTATTTATTGAGTTGAATTTTATACATATGCATGTTTAATACATGTGAATTAAATATAAGTCACTCTTTATTGAATTTTTTATTTATTTTTGTAGGACATGTGTATGTTGTTGTTGCACCTAAGGGGAATGAAGAGGAGACCGAGTACTGTTTTGCAAGATGTGTTGATAGAAAACATAAGTTGGTACATCCTAGAGTGGATGGTGACAACATTGAGTATCCAACTAGTTCAACGGTTGTTGTTGGCACCTGGCTTTGAAAATATTTGATAAGAAAGAATGGCTTGCCTACATTTGAAGATTATGAAAGACACAAGAATATTATACATTATTCACATTTGATTTTGGAAACCAATATAAAACTAGTTAGATATCAAGGGAGGCCTACTAATAAATTTTAATGGACACTTTCAATGGATGATCATGAGACAATCATAGATGCATTACAAAAAAGGGAGGATGCAGATGGCACAACAAAGTAAATAAATATTGGTAAGTATATAGTTGTATATCTATTTAATTTATATATATATATATTTGTCTTTAATAGTCATTTCCTAGTTAAAGTTTTATATCATTTTTTGTTTCAGGTCTCCCAAAATTAGATTCTTTACAAAAAAGAGAGAAGATACATATATTACAATGGAATTCGAATCTAGAGACAAGTGATTATATATATAGTTCTAGATACATTTAATTAATAGTATAAATATAAAACTAAATTTAATTCATTATCATTTTATAAAATGTTTATAATTGATTTCATATCCCCTTAAGCCATTCTCTTAAAACCCCGTAAGCCATCCTCTTATGTACCATTAATCCATCCTCTTGCATCCCCTTAAGTCTCTTTATTAATTCCCCTTAAGCCATTCTATTAGGACCTCTTAATCCATATCCTCATATATCTACCCTTAATCCATTAACTTGTATCCCCTTAAGTAACTCTCGTAACACCCCTTAAGCTATCCTTTTAGGACTCCTTAATCCATATCCTTGTATATCTACCCTTAATCCATCCACTTGCAGCCCCTTAAGTCACTCTCTCAACACCCATTAAGCTATCCTCTTAGGACCCCTTAATCCATATCCTTGTATATCTAGCCTTAATCCATTCACCTACATCCCCTTAAGTCACTCTCTCAACTCCCCTTAAGCTATCCTCTTAGGACCCCTTAACCCATATCCTTGTATGTTTACCCTTAATCCATCCAATTGTATCCCCTTAAGTCACTCTCTCAACACCACTTAAGCTATCCTCTTATGACCCCTTAATCCATATCCTCATATATCTACCCTTAATCCATCCACCTACATCCCCTTAAGTCACTCTCTCAACACCCCTTAAGCTATCCTCTTAGGACCCCTTAATCCATATCTTTGTATGTCTACCCTTAATCCATCCACTTGCATCCCCTTAAGTCACTCTCTCAACACCCCTTAATCCATATCCTTGTATATCTACCCTTAATCCATCCACTTGCATCCCCTTAAGTCACTCTCTCAACACTTCTTAAGCTATCCTCTTAGGACCCCTTAATTTATATCCTTGTATGTCTACCCTTAATCCATCCACTTGCATCCCCTTAAGTCACTCTCTCAACACCCCTTAATCTATCCTCTTAGGGCCCCTTAATCCATATCCTTGTATATCTACTTTTAATCCATCCACTTGCATCCCCTTAAGTCTCTCTAGGGTTAATGAGATGCTTAGAATAACAAATCTATATGGGTTAATGGTTTAGGGTTCATCTCCCAGTCTCTAGGTCATATGGTTTAGGGTTTTTAGGGTTCATGAGATGCTTAGAATAAAAAATATATATGTGTTAATGGTTTAGGGTTCATCTCCCAGTCTCTAGGTCATATGGTCTAGGGTTTACAGTTTCTAGGGTTCATGAGATGCTTAGAAAAACAAATCTATATAGGTTTTAAGGGTTTAGGGTTCATGAGATGCTTAGAATAACAAATATATATGGGTTAATGGTTTAGGGTTCATCTCCCAGTCTCTAGGTCATATGGTTTAGGGTTTTGGTTTCTAGGGTTCATGAGATGCTTAGAATAACAAATCTATATGGGTTAATGGTTTAGGTTCATCTCCTAGTCTCTAGGTCATATGGTTTAGGGTTTATGGTTTCTAGGGTTCATGAGATGCTTAGAATAACAAATCTATATGGGTTTTAAGGGTTTAGGGTTCATGAGATGCTTAGAATAACAAATCTATATGGGTTAATGGTTTAGGGTTCATATCCCAGTCTCTAGGTCATATGGTTTAGGGTTTATGGTTTCAAGGGTTCATGAGATGCTTAAGATAACAAATATATATTGGTTTTAAGGGTTTAGGATTCATCTCCTAGGATTTAGATCATATGGTTTAGGGTTTACAATTTAAAGTCATTCTCTCAACTCTCCTTAATCCACAATATTGCATCCCTTAAGTCACTCTCATAATTCCCCTTAAGCCATCCTCTTAGGGCCTGTTAAGCCATATTGTAAGGTTCATGACATGCATCCCCTTAATCCACTATCTTGCATCCCTTTAAGTCATTCTATATCAACTCCCCTTAATCCACCCTCTTACATCCCTTCAAGTCATTCTATAAACTCCCTTAATCCACCCTCTTGAATCCCCTTAATCCACTCTCTTACATCCCTTTAAGTCATTCTATCAACTCCCTTAATCCACCCTCTTACATTCATTCAAGTTATTCTATCAACTCCTAATCCACCCTCTTGCATCCCCTTAATCCACTCTCTTACATCCCTTCAAGTCATTCTATCAACTCCCTTAATCCACCCTCTTACATCCCTTCAAGTCATTCTATCAACTCCCCTTAATCCACCCTCTTGCATCCCCTTAATCCACTCTCTTACATCCCTTTAAGTCATTCTATCAACTCCCTTAATCCACCCTCTTACATCCCTTCAAGTCATTCTATCAACTCTCCTTAATCCACCCTCTTGCATCCCATTAATCCACTCTCTTACATCCCTTTAAGTCATTCTATCAACTCCCCTTAATCCACCCTCTTACATCCCTTCATTCTATCAACTCCCCTTAATCCACCCTCTTGCATCCCCTTAAGCCATCCTCTTAAAGGACCCTTAAGTCATATCCTCTTACATACCCTTAATCCATAATCTTGCATCCCTTAAGTCACTCTCATAATTCCCCTTAAGCCATCCTCTTAGGACCCTTTAAGCCCCTAGGGTTCATGACATGCATCCTCTTAACTCCACTTAAGGCATTCTCTTAAGACCCCCCTTAAGCTATATATCCTCTTAGGTCCCCTTAATCCATCCTATGGCAAACATCATTTGAATTTGAATGGAATTTACTATATATTATTCTTTTCTCGCATGAATTTTTTACTTAAATGACTCATAAAAATTATAGTTAGTTTACTTACATTAATTATTTTTGCAGGTTCTCATCAAGTCGTCTACCATGTGATTGTCACTAAAAAATTATTTTATCAAGAGACTATGTAAATATCAATTTTTGGTCTTCACATAAAAGTTGATAAGCTTTAATTGTATCTACATGCACATATATGTTTCATCATGTTATATAGTTGTATTAAACATCAATATACATTATATATGTTTGTTTGATGTATGAACTTCAATGAGCTTATTAGTCACTTTTTAAATATCTTGTTCCAATTTTATAGATTATACATTTCATGTCTTGTATTTACCACATTGTATATAATTGTTCAATTGTATAGATTATACATTTTATACATACAAGGAGATAGATTTTTGTTTATTGATTCAAATATTTGCTAGAATTGGAAAATAGTTAAAATTACCTTGTCCTTAATTTATTATGTACATATTATCTAAACTATTTAAGGAATGTTTTAATTTGTCACCTAACCATGTGATAAATTATATATATGAAATTTGATTCTAGATAAGAATTTATATAGTGCATGTATTACTTGAAAATTAGATAATTTATATCTATACATACATGAGTGCATATAATCATCAAAATGAACATAACACAATCATAATTGACTGCATATATAATCATCATGTATTAAAGTCAACTAATATAAATAAACACAAATATGATAATAACATGTTCAAAATAAAACTAGAGATAGATAGTCCATAAAATTTATATGTCAAGATGTACATATGTCAAGTCCAACACATATATTTAAATAAAACTCTAGAGATCTATAGTCATAAAATTTAAAACCATCTAACTATCAGGTGATCGGTCATATCAAGTCTCCTCTTTGTTCCATGTCGACTAGATGTACCCACATCATGTGGAAAAGAGTACAAGAAACTTGAAATTAGATTTAAAGTTATTTAGAAATTTTGATATAATTAAACATATTTAAACTTGAAAATATAAACTTTTAGATAAAAATAAATTTAATTAAATATATCTAGTAAATACAATAAAAATGATTTTTAGTATGCATAAATTACCATATGATCATGTGAATCTACTGGCACATTTTGTTCAATGGGTAGCATAACTATCAATTGAGAAGATCCAAATGCCTGATCTACTATATCCTGCATATTCATATAAAGCAAACAATATGTTAAAACCTCAAATATATATATATATATATATATATATATATATATATATATATATATATATATATATATATAAAAGGTCCATAAAAAATGTATAGGAGATTTAGTAAAGTTTACAACCTAAAATGATATGAACTCATGATCACACACTTGAGATTTCCCATGCATAAATGCTGATGACGTCTCAGGTGCGCTCGACATGGGTATCTCATGAAATCCCTGCATTTATAGATGTACAACTGTTTGCATGGATCATTCACACGTGTATGTAAATGAAAAAATTAAATTAGATCTATCATGTGTATTTAATTTAAACTTAACAAACTTTTGAAAGCACGCACTTGAGTTGATGATGTCTCAGGAGCGCTCACCACAACTTGTGGTTGTTGAGTACTAGGTATCGAATGACCTCCCTGCATCTAGATATAATATAATAGTATATCAATTCACACATACATGTACAAATTAAAATTAAAAATTAGATAATATCCACACAAATTATTTAATATATATTGGTTCAAGTACCTATCCAAAAGGTGAGCCCATATCTACAACACTCGGTATATAGACATGACGATCATATTGAGTTTCAGGCATCGTGTGATCATGCGTCTACACCAAACACTTATTGAATTAATATTATATTATATATAATTTGATGTTATTATTTATATGAATTTTTCACATTTCAAACTTGAATTAAATTTAAGTTCAAAAGATGAAAAACTTGTGTAGGATGATCCTCATATAGTAAATTCATGTATGACTTTGTCCCAGATGCATGTGGGTCACCAGAAGTGGATGCCTGAGTATCTATATAGCTCGAGCCTCCATGATCTCTATTGGCCACTTCAGTCACCATGTGTGCAATCTGATGAGTGAGATGTCCTGAAAGTGAACTCAATGCTCCTAATGTCGATAACATGGTATGTTGCTGAAATACAGTGGGAACGCTAGAAGAAGGAGGAAGAACAATAGGAGCAATCAGAGCATGTCGCTGAGGATCAACATGTGCTCCTAGTCTATATTGGGGCATGCCACGCCCAATTCCCTGAAATGACCTCATATAAAAATAGTTGGATTTTCTACCCAACTCAAACTCAGCTCATAACTTTCTCAAAAATTATAGGGGCACCTCACAGTTTCCATGTGGTGGATTATCAAACACCATCCACCATCTATCCCAAAAATGTGTAGCTATCTACAAGTGCCTACACCATAAAATTGAAATTTATTTTTTGGTTGGAGGAATTGGTTGGTTTGTTTGAGGGTTAATAAAATATTGGCACATGGCTTGTTTGGTAATTTTAAGGTCATTGATTTTTTTGTAGGACAATCCATTTGCATAGAATTGTCTCCTCTCTTCTCTCCATTGATGGAACATATCTAGGTCCACATCAATGGATTGAACAAAATTGACAATAGTTTGCATCATAGATGCAAACCGTGCGAGATGGGGAGGGATTCTAGGCTCATTTTTTATTAGATCTATATTTGCTTGAATCAAACTAAGGTTTTCTCAGATGCTCTCTCTTAATTGATCCTTATCTACTATAGGGGGGGTGGGGGGTTACGCGGTGGAGAGTCTAGAGGTGTGGGGTTTTGTTCTGGTGGTGGATCATTTGGATGAATTTGTGGATCAGGCATAAAATCCTCTAAATTAAATTCTGGATCCATGAGAGCAATTAAATGGCAACTACTTGTTAAACAATAAAAAAAATATATATCAACAAACTAATTAAATAATGCACACAATTTGAAAGTTATTGAAAAAACACATTGAATGTGCACACATTCAAAATACATTTCATTTAAAGACCATTCAATTTATAACATTAAAAAATCCATAACATTAAAAATCCATAGCATGTACACACATTAAATTGAGTCTTGTGAGTGGTTGTTAATATGAAGGGTAGAAATGAATTTAGGGGGTTTTATTAGAACCCTATTCAAATGCATGCACTATGTCATTGGTTTATTAAGCGAATCCCCTAAAAGAAGGCCCCATAAACTTACTTTTAGCTAGATATCACTTGATAATTAAACTATAGCCAAATTTGATGATTTATACATTAATTGATTTATTTAGAAATAAATAAAACCACATGGATTAAGGTAAAGAATTAAGATTTATTTAAATAAATCACCATTAAGGTAAAGACTTAAGATTAAGGTAAATGACTAAATAATGAAAAATAAGACATATGTAGATATATAACTTTGATTTGTCAAATTGGGTGTTAAAATAGGAGGTTAGGGGTTGTTTAGAGTGCCTTCTATTACATATATAAAGGTGGAAAAAGAAAAGGAAAGGTCCCCAAGCTAATTTAGGTTATGAAAAACTCAAGAATGAGTGTCAAATGGGTAAATGATGAAAACCATGTAGTTTAATTCAAGTAAAAATTATACTAGATTCTATTTATATATTTGTATTATTGTTCTAGACAAGGGTGCTCAATGCAGCTCACAAATATCAAGCCTATCATTAATTAACTAATTCATCAATAAGTAATTTATTCTTCTAAGTTTTTATGGGTCTAGAGCTTTATCTTTTGGGGCAAGGGGAAGTTTAATCATAGGTGTGGTTGTTTCCCAACAAGAGTATATCTATAGAGCTAAGGTATATTGAACAAGAATACATGTAAATTAATCAAGTATGACATAGAATTTAATTTAAAAATCTGATGACATAAATTGATTTATCTAAATTTTCAAATTTCATGATAAGAGACACAAGTTCTCTATAGTGGGACAAAGTAGTTAAGAAGAAATTATAAGTTTAACAAGTTAACATTAATTCATAATCCCATTCATTGTTTTCAAAGAACACTAAAGATAAGAATGAAAAATTAATAGAATACATGTTCAAAGGGACACATAGATATATATGCTAGTGACCTAATTGCAATGTAAAAAATAAACAAAGATGAGCTTGAGCTCTATTCACCAAATTTTGAGAACTTGTTATATCCCCTTAAGAAATATCATATTAGGACCCCTTAAGACATTGATTTATGATTTAGGGTGATAGGATGGCTTAAGGGGATCTATACATTCTAGTAAGGTCCTAGGACAAAATGGTCCATGGCTTAAGGGAATACAATTTGGCGGAGTTTCCTAAGGAAACCAAATTTAATTTTAAGGTCCTCTGAGAAAATGAATACTTTAGGGTTTAGGGTTTAGATTTTAGAGTTTAGGGTTTAGGGTTTGGGGAACTTAGGGTGAAGTTTGGGTGGCCCTTGGAATAATGGACTTGCAAGTTAGTGAGCAACATTTTCTTGTGGAATAGTTGATTGAGATAGTTCTTGTTTCCCGACAAGAGTATATCTATAGAGCTAAGGTATATCAATTGTGAATACATGTATTAATCAAGTATGACATATAATTTAATTAAATCTGAGGACATAAATTGATTTATCTAAATTTTCAAATTTCATGATAAGAGACACAAGTTCTCTATAGTGGGACAAAGTAGTTAAGAATAAATTATAAGTTTAACAAGTTAAAATTAATTCATAATCCCATTCATTGTTTTCAAAGAATACTAAAGATAAGAATGAAAAATTAATAGAATACATGTTCAAAGGGACACATAGATATATGCTAGTGACCTAATTGCAATGTATAAAATAAACAAAGATGAGCTTGAGCTCTATTCACCAAATTTTAAGAACTTGTTTGATCCCCTTAAGAAATGTCATATTAGGACCCCTTAAGAAGCCGATTTACGATTTAGGGTGATAGGATGGCTTAAGGGGATCTATGTCTAGTAAGGTCCTAGGACAAAATGGTCCATGGCTTAAGGGAATAAAATTTGGTGGAGTTGCCTAAGGTAACCAAATTTCATTTTAAGGTCCTATGAAAAAATGAATGCTTTGGGGTTTAGGGTTTAGAATTAGAGATTTGATGACATGATTTCAACATATCTATATGTCAAATAAAAAATGTAAGAAACCTCCAAGAAGCCCTAATTTATGACCCTGCACAATGTGATAAGGATGTTTTATAAATTGGTCATGTTGAAGTGTAGCAATAATTGAAAAATCATAATGTGAATTATTCGTAGCCTCAATCTCAATGAAAACTGCCCTGAATCTAGGTAACATTCCCTAGATACTTCTAAAATTATGTGAACTATTAGAGTTTTAGGTTTACGTTTAGGATAAATAGGGTTTTAGGTTTATGTTTTAGGGTTTAGGTCCAAGGATTAACCTGGGTAAATTAGTTTTTAGGGACCTATGTTTTTTGGAACCTAGGGTTTGTAGGGTTTTTATTTCTAAGTTTTAAAAATGTGTCTAATTTAGGTTTAGTTTTTATGGTTTTCGATTTACAATTCAACGTTCTTTGTTTTGTTGATGTTTTTGGTTTTTTAAATGTAATTTAACAACTATAAAATATTAAACAAAAACAAACTAAACAAACAAAAACTAAATACCAATTACAAAACAAAAATGCAAGATATAAAGCAAGAAAAACGCAAAATTCAACCAACTTGGAGGTCATTGAGGTTGGTTGTGTAGATGGGAGGAGGTGGCAATGAAAATTTTCTTTGATCAGGGCCTTTGAAATGTGTACACAATCTGGTCTCTCCTTTTCTGGCATGGACAAAAACTTGCAATTAAAATGAATACACAGTCGATAATTTAAAAAAATAAATACATATAAGAAATGTGTATGCGTTTCAAAATGCATAATTGTTTGTGGTTCGTGTACCCTATGCGGAATGCATACGCGTTCAGATTTAGGCTTGGGTACCCGATCCATAATGCGTATGCATTTTTTGAAAACATGTACACGTTTGTGCAATTTTTTTTGTTTTGGCTGAAAATTCCTCTCTTTGTGTACCCAACTTCTTGCTTTTACCCACTTGTTTCATTACATGATTTCTTGAGGAGTTTGACAAGGAGGCTAACTAGGTGGTGACCAAGTATGCTCCATATAGGGAAAAATATGATAAGGTTATGGAATTCAATTGGCCTTCCAAGGAAATTCAGCTTTGGAAGAGAAAATATATTGATGTCTTGGATGATTAAGCTACTAATATAATGAGATGATGACCGCAATTTTGGTTATATGTCTGCAACAATGGGAATCATAGTAAGGAGAATACAATAAATGGCCTAGAACTAGTACAAATTAGGCCTTAGATATAGCAATGTGAAAATATTTTATTCTCTCAGGTTTGAAATTGATGACAAGGATTGCATACATGGAGGTACTTTGTCTTCTTCTTTCTTCATTTTATGCTTTTCTTCCTTAAGGCTTGATGTATGTGGAAATAGTTTTGGAATCATGTGGATTAATGCTACAATGACTAAGTGATGACTTTTGGAAGGCAAGACAAATCTTCATCGAAAAATGTAAATGATTTTTGTCTTGTGTAATAGTTTTCCTCCTTTGAATTGTAAATTTAATTGGATTGGGGAATATATTTTATGTCAGACAAATGAGAATTTAGGACATGTGTACATTCTAACCTGAAGCTTGTTTGCTCCTTCATTTCTATAAGAACTAATTCATGACCAAATGTACAAGTTGTTGATTGATCCTAAAGAAAATTTTGTAATAGAGAATATAGAGAATAGTTTAAGAGTTAAATATCTCAGGTTTTCTGAATCTAGTTGATATGCAAATGTAATTTTCAATAATAGTACTAGCAATTGAATATAGAAGATGGTGTAAATTCAAAGGAATTCTCTCCTAGTGTATTTTTCGCATGAGTTATTAATAAAATGATCAAGGGTTGTTTTAATGATTTTCACTATGTTCCAATGATGAATGACTATTATCTTAGTTTTAATTCAAATAATTAATTAGATTACTTGAATAAAGCTATAAGTTCATATAATTTGAGTATTAGGATCAAGAAGTTCTAGGTTTAGGATACAATGAATATGATGCTATAATGTTGTGTTAAATGAGCTTAGTGATGCTAAGTATTGAATTTTTGTCTAATTATAATTCGAATGTATTGAACCGTTGTTTGATTGTCTACTTGTCTATCTTCCTGCGTGGCTGCTTTTTGTTTTTTGACATGTTTTATCTATGGATTAACACGTTGATTTGTAGACACACCTATGAAGTTTCTTTCCAATCCAACTCTATAGAGTCCCCCTTATACTGGGCTTCCTTCATGACTACTTGGGGAAATTCCTTCTTTGCAGGTCCAAGGGCCTGTGAAGCGGTTGTATCCTGTGAGATTTTCCCATCATTGGTATATGGGCCTTCGATGTAATTTTCTCAACTTCGTAGTTCTGTGAAGCTATGAAATCCTTTTGTTCAAACCTTCCCAAGAGAGAGTAATTGTGGAGTCCTTTGCCTGCCTTGAGCTATTGAGCTTGCCAAATCACAATTTTCTTCCTCGACAGTTTAGGTATACATTTCTAACTCTTCGATCTACTTTACTAAACACTCATCAATAATCATGCTTGCTAAAGTGGGGGAAAAATGTATAGGAGTGAACTTTCACCCCTTGTGTAAATTCCTATTTTGCATCCCATCACCTTAGAAAATAAAATTTGAAGGAAAAATTCCACATCACCCACTTGCCTTCCATCCATTTGGCATGTGTTGTGTGTGTTGGTGAGGGAATTTTCACCAAGGATGTGAGTGCAGTGCATCAAAATCTACACGATGCGTTGCCATCTCTGATAGATTCTTGCCTTTGGAGTCCACAAGGATGTTACACTCCTTAGTGGGGACAAATTGTAATGCCTCAGTGTGACCAATTGACCCGAAAATGGATCCTTCTCTTCCATTTTGGTCCTCAAAGGAATTAATTTCATAATCACTTCATCCCTCTTAGCAATTCATTCCATCTTTCACAATCTCTTTAGCATTATTCACAATTCTAGAAACTTCCGCAACTCCATCAAGAGCATTGCAACTAGAAAGCTTGTTACTTCGTCAATTCCATCCTTGTATGTGTGGTGCTACCATAGAAGCTGTGAGTTTGGAGTCTTGTGATATCTCCATTTGTCATTGTGGCAGCCATGTCGACTTTTCCAAGCTCATTGCCTTGCATTCTCCCTTCATTAGCCTTGAGTGCCTTCAGGTGGAGGTGGTATTGTATCACTCTCTCTTTCCTTTGGTGGTTTGGTTGAGTAGCATAGCATATTTTGTAGTGTTCAAAACTTTCCCTTTCATTTCCTTTATCACATTATTCTCCTTCATGGCTTTTTTGGCTATCTATGGATGTGGAAACAACAAAGTGGGGGTTTGACTAAGGCAAACCCCTATATAGCCCAACATTTTCCCCCCTTTTCTTATCTGTAGGTGAACATGTGAATGAAGCTCACTAGAAAACTAGAGTTTTAGGAGTTGATATTCACCACCCTAGTCTTTGTATACTTACTTTATCATTTACATAGTTACTTTTCATACTTTAGAATTTTGTTTATCTTGTTAAAGCTAGTTAGCTAGGAATTTAAGTAGGTTTCTAGTATTTTACACTAAAGTTAAGTAGGTTTCTAGTATTTACATACTTACTTTATGTTTTCTTGCCGTACGAACTCCAACGCACTAGAGAGATGCTAGCACATTGTGTTATCATCTCAGAATCGTGTTGCCATCCTCAAATATAGAGTTGTCTAAGGTGAAATATGAACTCCAAAAACTGACTCATCCAGCCCTGTTTAAACTTTTAGATCTATTGAGTGATAGAAGCACTTGAGAGTGCTCTTCGTTCTGGATTCTTATCCTAAATATCCATTAGCTTGAGGTAAGTTAGGGCAGACCTTTTCTCTTAGCTCTCTGTGATGTAGAGCCTTGGTGTGGTTGGTCCCCCTCTCTTACATTTTTGGTTAACCCTATAATGTGTATTCATTTGCCTATGTTGAGACTTTTCCCTCGCATTTGGTGACTGTTGTAAACCTAAGTGTTGTGAAGGTTTATGAGCATCACAACCTAGTCCATAATTTTGAGCATATTGTTAGGAGAAGTGTGTGACACCTATCGATGGAGAAGACGAAGGTCACTTCTAGTTTCACCTCCAATTTTCTCACTATTCTAGCTACTGACTTTACCATTTCTTTTCCCATAGGCCTTACTAACAAGATGGGTTTCATAGACAAGACCATCCATGATCCTACCTATCTAGCATCCCCTACGGGTTCATTCATAGACGAGGATGATATTGTACATATCCCTATAGAAAACATTTTGGCATTGGATAACCAATTTTTAGACCTTATTAATCATTTGGAGAGAGCACCAAACATGGTGAGAGATGTTGGGATTACTAGCGAAGTGAGACATTTGTTATGGAAGGATCATATGGGTATAAAATTCTTGCACAACCTTGCCGATCTAATCAAAGGTTATATCCCCTCGTATAAGTATAGATTGGGTAATACTTGAGGAGAAGTGCTCAATGCCTATGAAAGATAAATAGGAATTTCAATGCCTACCACATCCATATGCATGGCCAAAATAGGCCTTGATTAGTGTCTCTTATACTTTGCAAAGGCCTAAGACTGTCAAGGCAAGTACAATACCCCTTGGTTTCAACTTCACCCCTCCTACTGCCCCTAGTGGTGGACGCTTTAGTGGAATGAGTGGTGGTGGCTTTGGCAGTGGAGGTGGCACTAGCAGAGGTGGATTTGGTGGAGGCCATGGTGGTGTCTCTGGTGGAGACCCTATTGGTGGGAGTGGCTCTGGCGATGGTCATGATGGTTTCTCTAGAGGTGGCTTCAAAGATGGTTTTGTTAGTGGTGGTTCTAGTGGTTCCATTGGGCCTTTTTCATCCTTTCACCCTATTCTGAATGCCCTTCTTCAGAACATGTGTTAGATGCAAAACTAGTTGGTGAGCCTTTCCCAATCCTCCACCCAACCTACTTTTCAGCCTTTCTTTTGACATAGCCCATTGTCGGTAGCAATCCTAAGTACTCCCTTCTTGCAAGGAATGGAGATTCCTAAGATTGAAAAGTATGGTGGAAAAGGGGATCTGCAAACACATGTGTCGGACTTCAATTCCATGTACACATATTTCTTTCATCACAATGCTTTGATGGAAAAACTCTTTCCTCAATCTCTTAAGGAAACAACACTCGAGTGGTACTGTTTCTTTCATGATATTATATATTCTCATTTGACCAACTTGTTAATCAGTTTCACCATTAGTTCTAGGATAACATCGGTCCAAAGATGACCTTATTGGATCTTGTTTGGTGTAAGAAGGGAGATAACAAGAAGATAAATGATTTCATAGCATAATACCAAGCACTCTTTTCATAGATCTTGTATCTGCTGCCCGACTCTGATGTGTAGAAGGTGTTCATAGGAAACTTGCAGAGAGCTTGGCAGTAGAAGTTTTCCCTAATGAAATACCCCTCCTTTTTGCATTTGAGTGCCATGTTGTGAGAGTACCAACAAATGGCAGTTTAGTTTGGGGGACCTTCCTCGCACTCTCGTTTAGAAGGAAAGTTTATTGAGTCTATCTCAGGAAAAGGTAAAGCTATTGAAAATGTAGTTTTTGTGACAAATGATAATGAACTTAGATGCAATAGGAAGTTTATGAAGTTTATAAAATATTATTCTTCCATCTTGTAAAATTTGCTGAAGGACAAGATCATAACTTTGGAAAACCCTTGACCTGTTAAAGAACCTTATCTTGACTGGTATGATGCAAACACTTTCTATCAATACAGTACCATTAGGCTAATAGGCATGATATTGTGTGTTGTACACACTTTCATCATGAGATACATGATCACATTGATGATGGTACCATTCATCTCGATGGGATGAAACAAAATGAGAATAAATCGGTAGCAAAGACCAATAGTGAGTTGCAGATTTACACAGACCCATTTTTGTCTCATTCTGTGAACTTGATTATTGAGCCCTCTAATGCTTCTCCTCAACCTTTGGAATATGCTAACATGGTCTCAGTTACTCCTTCCTTGCAACCTTTTTCTAGCTCACCAGATGTGACATTCAACTCATAGGAATTTCCCTTGAATAACAAGCCCTTCCCCCTATACATTCTTAATCACCTCAATGGAAACATTGTGACATGAGTTCTAGTTGACCCAGTGAGCTAACTAAATGTTATTATGAAGGAGATATTATGGTTAAACTCATTAAAAAGGGAGGAATATGAAGAAATGAATCCTACCATACGTATGCATCATGGTCTCTCTCTCAGGCCATATGGCTCAATAACCCTTTCCATCCTAGTTGGACCTAGGGAAATGGATGTGGTCTTTGATGTTATTCCAAAATTGGATTTGTTCAGGGTAAAGTTGGGCATCTTGTGGCTAGCTTCCATGAATGGAATAACTTTCGTTATTCATAAGTGTTTAAATTTCTCCCAAGAAGGTGTCATGGACATCATGAATGGCACTGGATTTTAGCCATTGGTATCCTGTGGGGGTTATTCATTGGATCATTTTCATCCTACCCCGGTGAGTTCACTCCCTCTTAGGATGTACCTACTTATTAAAACTATGTGAAGTATAAAACTGGGGGCAAGGGACAACTGAAGGTGAATCCTTTGATAGTGCAGTAGCAAGATGCTTCCTCTTCTCGAAAGGGAAAGGAGAGGCCTACCCATCCTCTAGGCACCTCTTTTGCTCCCCTTTTTGAAGAAGAATTTTGGATGACAACTCCTAGATTCCACATAAGAAGTTTGATGGTGCCTACTTGGTGTAAAGCCAAGATTAGGATATGGGACCATCCTACTGTGCCTCCTAGGCCCTAGCCCTACTTGTATGGTAGAAGGAAGGGTCCCCATGGGGAGTCCTTTATGTCTCAGCCTCCATGACCTCCTACTGCTCTTACTTTCAAAGCATTGAATGGCAAGAGGCTTCCCATCAAGGCGTTAGAGCCGAATACCCCCACTATTATTTCAACCTCTTCTAGCCTCTTCCTCCTACTCCCATCCTGGAGTCCCTCCCTCCACTGGAGACAACCATGATGGAAACTCCAATGGTCAAGTAGGATCCTTCTATTCCATCTTATCTTATGATATCTGGCTCCTAGAGTCATAGAAACCACATTGTGTATGAGCACAAGCATAGGCAAAAGGCTCTAGCAGCTGAGCAAGTCACTTTGCAAAGGGAGGAAGGGGAATCGACCACCCCTGTTTTAGGGCCTTCTATTGTGTCCTCCTCTTTTGTTCCCTCTTCTTCCATTTAATCAGCCTTAGTGTTTCTTTCATCTCTTGTTACAAGCATAAACACCCCTAACTATAAAAGGGTGTAGTTGTTTATTGCTTCTTCAATCAAGCTTCCTCTCTTGATGTCCCTTCCAGACATCCTGCCATTCTCAAATCTCATGGACATGCCGAATACCTTGATGGTGTTCATTGTAGTTTTCTCCTCCTCCTCCATGCCTCTTGACTCATCCATAGGGAGTTAACATCCTTTGATGAAGCCAAAGGTGGAGGTTATCCCTTCCAGCAATGGTGGTCAAAAGAGGAGTCCACCCTCTTCAAAGGGTGGTTCTACATTAGCATGCACCATCCTTGTGATAGAAGAATCTCTAACATCCCCTAAGTTTTTCACTGCTCTTGAGTCACTCGATGAGCTTAGTAGTGAATCTCAGGAACCACCTCCCTTGCTCATTGAGGTAACACATGGAACTCTTATGAAGTGCATGTTTAACTCTCTAGATGAGGTCCCCATCCTATCAGTGATCTTTGTGAAGTCACTGACTTATGCTCCATAAGAACCAAATGGAGATCTTTAAGAGTCTCCTTCCTTAGCTCTTGTTGCGGGAGGGTCAAAGGGTTCCCCCCTTAATATTCCACCACTACAGGCTCATCTACCTTCCTCGTACAATGATCTAGATTGGGAAGTAGATGACCTCTTGGTCAATGAGTGTTAGGGGGTGCCTCTTATTTACCTTTAGATTAGGTGTGTGTTTGTTGTGATGTGTTCCCCCGTGCTTGCATTATGTGTTCCTAGATGACCCTTGTCACCCTTGTAGGTGCTTGGATACAGGAGTGATTATGTGTCATAAAACTTCCTCCATTTGTGGCATCATTCTTCCTCTGTTATGTGTATTGATTTTTGGAAAATTAGGGATGATGCAAAGTGTTGGGGCTATCTAGGCTTCCCTTCCATGTTGCCCCAATTTTAAATTTTAACTTTGTTTTTTCATGCATTCTTCATATGGTCTAATATAGTAGGGGGTTGATGATAGTTCATCTATGTACTATTACTATACTTATATATATTTATGAGTAGCTCTAACCCTAAAATATCAGACCACCCCTATTCCCTTTTTTTATGATGTTATTGTCTCTTTTTATAGTTTTGGTCATCTTTCTCCCTTCTTTTCTTGAGTTGTGATGTTGTGGTATTCACGTGTTTTCCATCGTGTGTGTAACAACATCACCATGGTCACATCTCGTTATGTCCCACGGGCCACAACATCACTTTTTCATTCTTCATTTTCTCTTAGGATATCACATGCCTCTACATTCAACACACACCATCCTAAGGGGGGGATACAATGCCAACTTTTATTTTCAAAAACACATTCATAGCCAATGAATCTTTTCTCAGTAATCTTTGCAAACTTTTTAAAAAATAACATTCTCAACAAGGACCCCTAGCGAAACATGTTTCCTTTGTCATGGGTTCGCAAAGAAAGAACTTGAGAGATTTCCTCCAAGGAGGGAGAAAATTTTCTTGTGAGAGAAGCCTTAAACTTCCCCTCGTGAGGTGGCATTTTCTTTCTTTCAAATTCCTTAATGAAGTGAATATCTTTTGAAAGGATTCCTTGATGTTGAATTGTTTGTGAAAAACACTCTTCCACTTTCAAACAATGTGTCCCTTGAGTGGAGCCCTCTTCTTTTGAAGGGTTCTCGAGGGACCCCTTTGAAATATTTTTGATTTTTTGACTGTCTGCATGATTGTCTATCACAAGAGCCTCACATTTTGCTATGTTATTGTTACATGGAAAATAAATCTTGAATGACTTAGAAATAGATTCACCATGTGGTGCATGATAAACAATACACCAAACCATAAGCCATGATTTGTGTGGGACCCATCAAAGTACAATTTCCATGTTGTGCCTGTGTCAAGAGAGAATATAAACTCATCAAGAAAATATGAAACTAATGGGTGATAAGATTGTATCGATGCATCAACCAATTGGTCAGCAATAACTTGTCATTTTATAGCTTTCCTTTCTACATACTGGATATCATACTCACTGAGTACCATTACCCATTTGGCCAATAGTCCTGTTAATGCTGATTTGCTAAGGAGATATTTCAAAGGATCTATCTTTGCAACCTCCATCTTTGGGTGCCTCAGAGAGGTTTTCACCCCTGGATACTGATGAGCCTAGTTTTTTTTCCAATTTTGGGTAGAATCTATAGTTTATTTGCTGGAATTTGTCATGGAGTTTGATGTTAAATGTTGATATTTTCATAATTTTCCCTCAAACCATAAACATTAGACTTAAATCCTATCTCTACAAGTTGTAATGACATTTGGAATATTATGTGGATTATCTATATTGATTTGGCATGTGGTTAATGAATGCTCCTTAAGGTGGTTATAGATGTGTAGTTATTGTGTGTACTGACATTGCCATGTAGATTTACTATGCTAAGTTGAGGAAGACACCGCTAGCTAGGCATGTACCATAACGTCCAGCAAAGGAATCACTCAAAGTCAAAGGAGGTCGACGACAAAAGATTATTCATACAACCAAATGTAACCACCTCATAGTGGAATTTAATGATTGAGCATGAGCGGGCGTTACTGCTATGCTAGATTTGTGTTTGGACCTGCATGTTTGACCAGATTCCATGCAAGTGTAACCACCATCTCTCTATTTTCTCTGTTTTCCCTAAATGGTGTCCTCCCAGTCATGGAGTTGACTACCTTGTTTAGATGATAGTATAAATAAGGATCGAATAATCCTTCCTCAAGAGGTTGCACGATTTGATATTGTACTTGCACTCCTAAGTTTTCAGCAATACAGATACATTACTCTTTTGTACTCATGATCTATGAAGAATAAAATAAAGTTATGAGTTCAAGCATCTAAGTTCTCATTAGTTTTAGAGGATACTTATCCAAGGGGGCCCACTTGGTGAGTAATTTTTCTTTTTATTTTAGCATTAGTTTAGTATTACTTGTTGTTTTTTAATTCGTTAGAAATCTGGCACCGACTGTTCTTGCAACCACTAGAACTCCATTCTGTGACTATTCCTGCAGCCAAAGCAAACAGAGTAGTGCCCTATTTGTTGCTCAGATTTTCATTCCTATTATGCATTTTAGTTTGATGTAGTTGTTGGTTGATGATTGGTATTTATGGTATTCCCTTCTAAGCAATTTAATTTTAGCATTGTGTGTTCCTTAGCTGTAGAATGAAATGGCTACTTTGAGTTCCTAGTGCACATACTGTGTTGATCCATTTCAAGTTCACGTCCCTAGGTTGAAAAGTTAAATGCACCTTCATGATGATTGAAATAGCTATTTAGGTTAGATTTCCAATCTCTGAATCATGGTGGGCTTAGTTATTAAATCATTGTAGGAGGCCAACATTTTTTGTGCCATTGGTGGGGATGGTGTCAAACTAGGGAGTCTTTTAGAGTCATTGGTAGTTTTTCTTGCTGTATTACTTCTGGAAGTTGTTATTAGTATATCCTCATTTAGGAAGTAATGACCCCCCTTATTCTTTACCAATTCTTTGTGTGAGCTAACTGATAGTGAGTGATACCGTATGCATAGAGGAAGGAGAAGGGATGCTTCTGGGAGATTCCTTCCTAACAATCCTAATCCACTTTGGCTAGTTGAATATCAGAACCTACCAGAAGAAGAAGAAGAAGAAGAAGATCCACGACCCTTTGCTGATGTATATACTGATCCGACTAATTCTGAAGTCTCCTCTAAAGATCAAAATCAACAGGGGCACTTTAATTTGGAACTACATCAAGCGGGCATGGGTGATGCAAATAGGAACAAACCTAGCTAACCATCTTTTCCTTTCCCCATTGCCCATTAGAATGAATTTGAAAACATCAAGAACATTCTTTTCTCAACACTCCCCAAGTTTTATGGACTTGTCACAAAAGATCCTAATACCTTTTTATTTAAGTTTGACATACTTTGCAGGAGTTATAATTGTACTACCTATTATGGAATTGTCAAAGAAGATCCTGATACATTTTTATTTAAGTTTGACATACCTACTGCGGAGTTATATGGTGTACTCTACCTATTATGGAATTGTCACAAAAGATCGATACTATTTTTTATAGGAGTTCCTTGAGCCTAGAAGGGAATATTGTGGAAACTTGGGAAGACATGAAGAAAAAAATTCACTTAAAATACAAGGAATATTAGGAGTGTGACATGAGAGGGGAGTGGCATTTTGGGATGCAACAAAAGGAAGATAGAGAGCCTAGAAGATTACATTGCAAAGGTTTTAGTTTTTCCTACAAAATCTCCACACCATACACTTAAAAGAGACTCACAAAAGTTTCTTTTCCTGAGAGGAATCAATGACAATTTCACTGATGCCTTGGACCTCATGGGAGGAGGAGATATCTCCCAAGTTCCTTGGGAAGATATCAAGAAAATATGCCAGAACTACTCTAGGGAAACTTTGAAGAAAGGGAGAGCTTACCAATCTTCCATGGGTAAGTCAACTATCAGTGGAATTTCAAGAATGGAGATTACTCATTTGCTGGAAGACTTCAAGAAAGACATTATAAACAACCTAGCTACTCAGCTAGATACACTTTAGGGCAAGAAGAAGCAAGAGGAGGCAGAGGCAATGTTGGCAGAGTATTTCCCCCATTGTAGACAAAAGAAGGACTATAGATGCAAGATGGTAGCTAATGTTGAGAAAGCAAGAAAGTTCCACTTGAGTTCAAGCCAATCTAGATTGAAGAAGACCAAATCTACTATGTTGCACCAAAGGAAGCCTTGGGATCCAAGACAAGGTATTCCACGAGATCCACTATCTTATGTTGGGCCATATTTTAATTCCTATTCATCTGATGACTAATGGCAACCCCAATATCCACCAAGTTATGGAGGATATCCACCACAGTCTTGGAGTAGCCCTCCAAATGCTTGGCCTAGTCATCAGAGTTCTCCACCCCAGTGGAAGGAATCTTAGGGGAATTGGAAACAATTTCAAGGGCATTGGCAAATACCTCTAGGAAATTGGTAGCCACCTCTAGGAAATTGGCAACAAACAAATCAATGGAGAGAAGGACAATACTGGCCTACCTAGACAAGTCATGAAATGTAGCAACCTTCTCAGCCCCAATAGCCTACTATAATTCCTCCACCTACTAATCTAAGCTCAAATGCACCTAAACCTACTCAGCTACTAGCTCATCCCACACCCAATCCAAATAACAAACCACAATAGCAGCTTGCATACTCTACTGACTCAAATCAATTCCCAACATATATTGTGATTGTAAGTGACATCCATTTGCGTTTAGGTACTAGACTCTACTAGCCCCTTCCAAGCCCATTATAAGTAAGCTTCCGGTGGAAGAGGAAGGGGAACCTCTGAATGATCCCATTCAGCCAAGTGTACAGGTTAAAAGTCCTGAACCATCCCAAGTCAAGCAGACTAAAAAAGAACCGCCATTTCTTGAGAGATTGGAAGTTTCCAAGAAGAAAGGAGAAAAGGAGGATATAACTTTTGATATCTTGGATCAGCTGAAGAATATATGTGTCCAGATACCTCTATTTCAATCCATAAAGGATGTTCCAATCTACGACAAGGAAATCAAGGAGGCATGTCTTAAGAAACCAGGTAGGAATAAAAAGGACCCAACTATAGTTCATGTGGTGGGACAGCTAGTTGACATCATGATGGGAAAAGTGACTATACCCAAGTATAATGACCCAGACAGTCCTATGGTAGCAGTTGTTATAAACGTGGTCCAAGTAAAAAATGCTCTGATTAATTTTGGGGCAGCAATAAATGTAATGACCAAAGGAATCTTGCAAAAACTAAATATTGCAATCATGAGAACTACTCCTATTGTCCTGTAGCTTACTGATAGCTCTACTATTAAGCTTGATGGTGTACTGGAGGATCTTGTGGTAGTTCTAGACTCCTGGGAGTACCCAACAGACTTTATGATTCTTTCTCCTAAAGCTACACTAGGTAGGTATCCCATTATTCTTGGAAGGCCTTGGTTAGAAATTGTAGATGCATACATTGGATGTCAGTCAGGTGACATGACCATTTTAGATGGGAGGAACGCTCTTTATCCGCCTGCTTGGCCATCTCATGATGAAGATAATCCTGTATGGCCACATGTTGGTGAAGAGGCTGAGGAAGTTAATTTTGTGGCACAACTTATGATGCTAGGAAGAAGCTCTTTCATGTAACTCCAAGATGAGGATGAAGTATTGGCTAACATCATTCAGAACCATTGTGAAGTGGAGGAAGCATCATCTCGGTATGTGCAGATCAAGTGGTATGCCAAAAGTGGCACATTTGTAGGGGTATAATGGCGACTTTTTTTTCACCCAAAATTAATGAAACGTAAAAGGGTTTTTAGAGGAGATTCCTCAAATTTTCAAAACATTCATGATTTAATTTGAATTTAATAAATAATTATTATTCATTTTCTATTAGAATTCACGACAAAGTCCCTGATCAGAATAGGCTGATTGAAAACATCTATAACTTTCAACGTATCATATTTTTTGAAACTGCACATGTGTCATATTCCTATGCTTTACATAATTATAGGATTAAAAAGAAAGTACCAAATTTATGAATTTTGACCGTTAAAACACGATGCATAAGTTTTTATATATTTCTAAAAAAGTTAAAATAAAAAATTCATAATTAATTATTTACTTGGAAAAAAAATTACAAAAAATATGCATCACATCCCGACATGAGTTCCCTACTTATATATAAAATCTTACAAAAAATATTATCATTTTATTATGGTTAGGGGTGGTTAGACAGACACCTACTTCTTATTTTTCCTTCTGAAATTTAAGTACTAATGCATTGAAATTTCCCAAATTTCACCAAATAGGATTTTATTTTATTTTAAATAAACCTAGTATTTTCTTAGAAACTACATCTTAATTCTCCTGTAAATTCTATTCTTACATTTTGAAATAATATAGATAACTTATTCAAATAATGTATTTAAGTTGCCTTAACACTCCATTTTTTCTGAATTTTTGCCACTTAAGGGCCTATTTTGGCATACTCTCATGATCCCAAGACATGCTCCTTCTATTCTTTCTACTCTAGTCAAGACTTCTTCCTACTCTTCTTGCATCCACTATTCTTGCATACATTCTTCTCACAAATGCTCTTCCTGCAGCCAATGTTCCTGCAGACAGACTTCCTGCAACAATAGGTATGTCCCATATATTGCTTCCATATGAGCTAAAGGTACCATGTGTTAATAAAGAAACCATGATAGAGCTAACTACACAAGTACATGTTTCAAAAGGAAAATATTTGAATGTTAATAATAAATTGAATGAAGAACAACAATTGTTATTGGAAAACCTATTAAGGACCCATCAACCTTAATTCATTCACCGAAACTAATTATTAACATTGCTTAAATTATCAAACATTAAATAAAAGTGTAGGAACTACAAACCATCACAAAACACAATAACACTAGATTTACATGGAAAGCAAAATAAGGGAAAAACCATGGTGAGGATTAACTCACACTACAGAGAATATCAAAACTGATTACAAGAGGCTCACTGCCTGAGAAACAAGGCTCACTATCAAAACAAGGACTCACTGTCTAGATTAGGACTCACTATCCAACAAGGCTAACAACCTAGAGGGATCATTTCCATAGAGATACAAAGAATATAGAAGAGATACGTTACAGAGAGAAGAAAATCTCAATGCAATGGAGAAATCCACCACAATTTTCTCAACCACTTGCAGACATGCATGAATGATAGAGTACAACTTCTGCTCACTTCATCTGGAAGCTCAACATTTAGGCTTCACACTGATCTGCCACATTTGCAACACACACACTCATTGATTAGCATCAATCTCACATCTACCTGCTCTATTTCTTTGCACTTATCTCTTTGTGTACTACTTTTCACCACTAATTCATCTTGTATTTATACCATCTTCAACTTTGAAAAATATCCAAAGTCGGGCATCCAAATTCAAATTCAAATTAGGTTAGTGCCAAAACATCCAATGATGGAATTAGAATGAGGGTGACCCAAACACACACTTCATAAGGAGCCAAATAGATCCAACACACTTCATCAACTTTGAAGGTAGTGTTTAACACAAGGTCGACCAAACTAGTGTAAAACACATAGAACCATTAAGCAAAAACCTTCTAGATATCAAAATTATCTTCAATACAGTCAAAACAACTTAACTCTAGAACTACAAGGCATAAGACTTTACCAAAGAGAAATCTGGACCAAGAAAATTTCTCCTAGACCTCAACCAGAAACACATAAAACCACAGTTCACAACTGGTGAACATAAATTGCAATGCATAATGAATCAATAGCCAAAATTTGGATATGGCATCTTCTAACAACCATGTTCAACATATGTAAACCATAGAATCATAGGAGCAAATCTCAAAGCAAAACTTGGAGCAACCACTCAACACCTAAAATCTTTCTTCAATATAATTTTCTCAATACCCTCGACATATATATAGTCAACAACTAGTTGATAACCAATTAACCAGTTGACATCAATTAAAACACCTTTATTCTTTCCATTCTTGCAATAAAAATATTATTAATTATTTGAGGTATTTTTTAACGTGATATAAGATTTAATAGATTAAAATATTAAAAAATAACTATTTGAGATGTTTTTATTTACAAAACCACTCCACATTAACAATAAAATGAAATAAAGAGATAGAGAGGGAGACAAAGATATAGAAATACAAGAAATAAAGAAAAGGATGAGGAAGATAGAAAGGGAGAGAGTAGATATATATAAAGATAGATATAGGGTGAGAAAATTAAAAGAGATAGAAATAAATATGGATAAAGAGATTTAGATAAAGGGGGTGGGGACTAATAAAGATAAATATTGAGGGTTGGATGTATATGTACAAGAGTAGATGTCACTCATGAAATGATTAAATAAGTATTGGAAGGTGAGCAATATATATGGTAGTTTAACCTTGCTCAAGACATTAAACAACAAAAAACTGAGGGATTTATAATTTTATAGGATTTATGTTAATTAAAGTTTATTTCACTTTCATTTAATTTCAAACACTAATGAAAAATTTCCATGCTTATAAATAATTTTGTGCCATATATTTTTTTAAATATTCAAAATAGTTGACATGTACAAGTGATATCATGTTAATGTGTAGTGGCAGACAATACCATTATTCAATATTTTAAAATTATATTTTTATATAATATTAGGCTTTTTAATGGCAAAAATTCATTATGCACTCAAACCTTCATAGTAGAGTCCCCTATTTGAAATATAAGTAATTTCTAGAACCAACTTATTTTTAACAAACCTAGTAAGGGATCAATATGTGGATTTATTTCTGGCAAAAAGTAAGCATAGATAGTAGTTAAGGAGCAAGGGAAAAACATTATATAGTATACCGCCTTGTTCGATAGCCTACTATAATTCCCCCACTAGGTTTATAGCCACTAGTTGGAGTATCAATGGAAAAGATAGAAGCCAAATAAAAGAAAAATAGAAAATGGTCAATGATTCCATGCCTGACACCAGTTTGATCATGCCACCATTACTCTCCATTTGTCTATATATCAAAGAATAAAATAGTCTTGTCAACATTTGGTAGGAACTTCGTAGTGTAACCTTGTTTTATTATGTTTAGTATAAGGGGAAGTACAAACTTGTATATATAAAAACCAGAGCCTCCCCTTATTTCATTTACTTAAAAGTTATTTTAATTTACTTAAAAATATCTTATTTAATACATACACAGACACATAAATCTATAATTTTTTTATTTTATCTAAAGGCATTTATACTTGTATAAGGGGAATTAAGAATTGGTGTACATAAAAACCTCCCCTTAAATCACATTTTTCTTTTACACTTTTATTGATTATATATCATGATTACCTTTGTTTTTTATTTTTTTACTTGAAGATAAGAAAAAATTAATTAAATATTATTTTATTATTTTCTTTTTAATTTTTTTGATTAAGGTAAAATATGTTTTAAAGGGACCCATAACTCTTAAACAAAATATAGGAATAAGAATGTTCAGAGAAAAACATTTGCAACTAAACTGGTTTTACAGAGACTTGAAACCCAAAAGTCTAAAAATACTTAAAAAAAATAGAGGACCAATAGTAAACCTACAACTAACCTACCAGGAAACAACTACTAAACAACTAGAAACAATAAAATTTTTTACTATAACACTTTAAGGGTATTTGTTGCTTCCAACTCTTGCACATCGAATCTCTGATGGAGATTCACCAAGCTAAGCAAATTATTCTTCTCCTCTTCAAATATTTATTCTTTCCCATTGTATGCATACTTGGTCCTTTCTGATCAATGTGGCTTTGTTTACCCTTGGATTTGTGCTCCTTCTCTATTTTCTCATCTATGGTGGAGGCATCAACAAATTGGTCTTCCTTGAGTTCCTTTAACTTCTTGGTGAGGATGTGAATACCCTCTATGTTGTTTTGAATGATGCAGTGGCTAATTTTAATGACCTTTCAAGGTTTTGATTGGTACACTAGTTAATTTTAATGAACCTTTCAAGGTTTTGATTAATCTACATCATTTTATCTTCTAAACCCTTGACCTGGTTCTCATAATCATCTTTCATTAATTTTACTTTAGTCATAATAGCTTCCATCACTGAATGAATTTCATTTTTCTCATTCTTCACATTCATAGAATCCTCTACATCCCCTTTGGCATCTATTTTATTCTGCGTTGATCTTAGCTTAACATTAATTCAATTCAATTCAAGAAAAAAATCATTTGAATAAATGAAAATAACCCACCACCCCATCCCTAGCTAAACCCAAAATATTATATATTTCCTCTTTGTTTTTGTTCAACTATGGGAAATCTTTGGATAAATCTTGAGGAGAGAAAATATGGCTACCATTAAATTTTTAGGGGAAATATTAGGGATTTTACCACTACAACCCTCTTGCAAATTATCCTGAACCTTCACTTTACCCTTACTTTTACCACCTTTCTCCTAATTCTCAAAAAATTTAGGTTTTTCTTCTTAGTTGAAGAGATGTGAATATCTTCATCAATAAAGCCATGTATTTGTGATGCACTGGATCAAGAAATCTATTTTTGATCCCCCTTCTTGGCCGACTTTCCCTTCTTCATTTTCTCATTTGTAGGCAAAGAAGTAGACACAGTTTCTAGATCATATAGGTTTTCTTTCCACTCCTTATTCCCATCTAAAATAGACTATGAACCCTCAATAGAAGAGACAATGTGAGCCTTGCATTTTGAAGGATGCTTCTTAATTGTAGTGGGAGAAGGGAGGGATTTCAAATGCTCCACAATTTATAAAATATGACCCTCATACAAAAGAAGTAGTTTTACATTATTTTTATTTTCCTTAAGACCAAACTCTAGTGAAGCGGGAAGGTAAAAGGGAAAAGAAACTAGATGCTTAAGGCAAAAGTGATTTAGGAGAATGAAATGGAAACTATACATATATGTGTGTACCTTCCATCTAGAGTAAAAGAGCGCATGAGAACCTCCACCACCTCCACCCAAATTAGTTTTGTTGATAGGCGATCATAACCTCCACCATTATATTTCAACAATTTTTTCCCTCTATAACCCTTCAACAATTAATTAACTACACCTTCAGAGGCTTTCCTTTCCCTAAAGAACTTTTTACCCTGGCTAGAGAGACCAATGATTTCCATTACAAGGCCCTCCATGACAATTAAATATCTCCCTTTAGCACTGAGAGTGTGATCGTTCTAACCATTAAAAAAATCCCAAGTGTAACTTCAGAGTCATGACCATGTAACTTCTCCAAGTAGGGAGTCATACCTCCATCTTCAAGAATCTTATAGACCATGGCTTTGTTTTTATTTCCTCGCATGATGAGGGCTCAATTCTGCTTCTATCCTCTCACATTTTAACTCATTTGAGAAACGGAGCAATGAAAATAACTTTTCAACCCCATAGAAAACACTTTCTGAAGGCCCTCTATAATGGCCATAATTTGTGTGAGAGGACAACAAACATTGATTACCATAAATGCAAATCCTAAGGCATAAATTTCACAAATCATTAAATCATAAGGCCTAAATCCAAACCCATTCTTCCATTATTAAAAAACCATGCCATTATGAGCCCTTTGTATATCATGATTAATAAGATTTTGAATGTGAAAAAGAACACCATTCACCTTATTCCAACATTGGGACAAGTCATTACCCACACCAATGTTAGAAAAAAGCATTCTATATAGAATTTCCCTCCCAATAGATATGGAAGATGTGAATTTCATCTAAAGTATTAAGGATAAAAATAGAATCCTTTATGAAAATTTCAATTGACCAACTCAGGATATTTAATTTTTTAAACAAATTTTGATAATATTTCAAGAATCTCCTTCAATCCATACCTTGTGAAAACCCAAAGTGGGCCAAGTTTAAAATGTTGTAGGCAACCATAGCTTCGACAATGTGGTTTATTTGGTTACCAAAAGCGAGTTCCACAACTGATATAAACCTACCATGCTCATCTCTTATCAACCCCAACTACTTGCATGCTCTAGATTTCCCTCAGTTGCTGCATCAAAGTTAATTTTGATCCAACCTCACAGAGGAAGCATTCAAACAAGATTAACTTTGGAATTCTTTACTTTGTTAATTAGGATTTATATATCGTAGGGTAAACGATAGTGGTGCACCCCTTGCTTATTATAAGCAAAAACATGAGTAGTAATAAAACCGCCCACCTTCTTATTGAGAGTCCTAGATAAGGAGTTTTCCTTGATAGAGTAGTTTTTTTTTATGGAAACTCTTTCAGGAGTCAAAAAAGACTCTCTAAGAACATGTTTGTTCTTATCTTCCTAGACCCCCATGCAACATGGGGAATAATTAAACACCAGAGACAAGCAAGAGCAGGATTGGAGGTTGGAGCAATCCATTGAGACCAACGTTCCTTAAAGGAGAAAGGAAAAACCCAAGAAATATTCCAAAGGGAGAGGATCCCATCCCAAACACTTTTTAATAAAATTGGAACCAAGAAGAAGATGGAGGTGAAACTCTAAATCCATTTCAGAAAGAGCACATCTATTTGGAAGGGAAAAGCTCCTTTTACATAGGTTTCTATAGTGATCACTTTATTTTGACCAAGCAACCAAAAAAATATGTTAACTTTCGAGGTTAGTAAAGGATTCCAAACAAAGGCCCAAAATGGAGGTGGAGGGGCATGGACCTACAACAAATTGAAAGTTGAAGAAATAGAGAAGTCATCATTAGCATTGAAATACTAGACCAAATGATGTGGACATTGGGACCTAGGGATACAAACTAGAGGCAAAAATTTATGAAGAACAAAAAGCGACAGGTCGAGAGAAACCAAATTCCTCTACTGTCCATTATGAAGAAAATTTTCCAAGTATTTTATTTCAAAATATTATTTGGATGATATAAATAAAATGAGAATATTGATTTATAATACAAATTTAGACCACAAGATTTAAGTAAATATTTTACAAATAATGATAGCTACTTTTAATTTGAAAATAAAGCTAAAAGAATAATTAAGTTTTTTCTTATAAAATAATCTATCTCGTATTAGGTTATCAAATTTAAGATATTTTATCTTTTTCTTGTTTTATTTTTATTTTATTTTGTTTTAAACTTTGTTTTAGTCCATTTTTTTCATTTGTTTTGAATAATCAATTTTAATCAATTGTTGACATATATAAGTGCAATAGACACCATGAGAAGGACATCTCTTTGTATATTTTATATAGATTTTTATAATATATATATTCTAAATTGAAATGCATTCAAGTTTTAATTTTATAAATAAATAAATAATTTGTATCTATTATTTATATTTATATTTTAAATTATTCTTGTTACTTAAAAATTTATAAAACATTGATAACAAAACATAAGTCATCCTACCCCTCCAGTGGTATGAGCAGTACATCCAATCCCATGCACAAAAAATGCGCCCCCTCTTTTTTTCCAACACTTTTTGGTTTGAGGCTTCCACTCTCTTTTGTCATCCGCTCATTAAGCATCTGCATATGGGGCACTATGTAGTGTTTTGTTTTGGCCCCCGGATGTAAACTTTTTGTAAGATTATACTATATACATGTAACTTATGAACTTTTATACTATTAATAATATTCAGGCTTTTTCCTTTTATCTAAAAAAACTTAAGTCATACTAAAATAGCATTGTATAGTTTGCATAAAGGTATGTCTTTGTTTAATAGAAATCATACCTTGAGAAATTAAAAAGAATCCAAGTACCTTGATCAATTGTTGCTGCAATGTGGAAGAACACTTGTAACACCACTAGCAAGAAAATGTCAAGAATATAAACTTTGAGATTGTGACAAAAAACTCACCACCTCATAAAATGAAGAAATCCTTGGAGCATATAGAAGGCTCAAAGTCATAATGTTTAAAGGAAAAGTGAGGAAGAATGGGATGAAATTGAGGATATAAGACCTATCGACCCTAACATATTCACCTCAAAATTTTATTATGTTTGCAATCCGCTTACGAAAGTTTATGCAGAGATAGAAATTGATGTGATAGGGAAGCTAATCGGACTTGTACAAGGAGGAAGCGGTGACGAGCTCTTTTTGGTAGCCAGGTTGGGATCCTGTTATGACACAGACAGTTTCTCCATCCGAATCCATCATTATTTTCAAAATTCATGGAGGATTAAGTTTGAGTTTTCAGAGAAAACAGAGTTTGAAATATATTCTTATGGAATGGTTGCGTGCAATGGCGTTATTTTCTTTAGGTCAGACCGGCCTATGACTATTGTGGGGTACAATATTCAACATGCTTCCATCAAGCCTGTGAGAATAGCTGCATTACCCCAACACGTTCTTGAAACTGATAATGTGCATATATGTTATATGACTGCATGTGGGCTGTCTGTTCTACTGGTAGTAAGGGATCTGTTAAAGGGTTTAATTATCATGGAGTTGTTTCAGGACGACAAAGATGAGTTAATTTGGAAGTGGAGAGAGTTTGCAACGATGCCACCAACCACTTTCCCTCACTACTTTGGGACAGGTTATGAGGGGGTATGTAAAGTTGTGGGAGATTATTTGTGTTTAATTAGGTCAAATGGTGAATCACCATTTATAGGGGGAGTTGCATATAATTTGAAGGGTGGGTTTTGGCAATGCCTTCCTCAATGTCCAGATGTAGATTTTTATATGATTTTGTCATCTCAACCTAATGTAATGGTGAAAGGGTGGCAGTCAAGCAGGTGAAAGGGTGGCAGTCAAGCCCGTGAAAGGGTTTTTATTAATTCTATATGATTTCATTTTAAAGTTGCACAAGGGTTTTTTCTTAAATTGAAAAGTGATTCGATTATTCAAATAATAAGAGATCGTTTAAATAAAAAAATTTAAAACAATTTGTTAATGGATTTAATATAAATTATTATAATTTTATTTATATAAAAGATATTTTGAGATATATGTCTATTAAAATTATAATAAAAATTATTGAAATTAATTAAAATAAAATAAAATAATTAAATTATTAAATAATATTAGATACGGTTATTTACAAATATTGGGATATATATATAAAAATAAATTTACATTATTTATTTTATTTTATTTGTAATATATTTATTTTACTTATGTAAATCATTTATTGTCTGTATTTTTATTTTTTACTCCTTTTTTAATATGTATTTTTGAGTAATTATTTAATATTTAAATACAATAGTATTTAAATTTTGATTTGTGTTTTTTTTTTCTATATTTATAGTTTAGTTAATTATTGAATTGTGTAAGATCTATATTTTTACTCAACTAATCTTTATTAAAATTTTAATTATAAGTAACTAATTAAAAAATATTTCAAAATAACAAATAAAAAAATCTCATTCCAAAATACCAAAGAAAAATTTACACACTTATTTCATTATATTTCACTCTTGTGTCATTAATAAATTAACTCTAAGTGAATAAAATAACTATGAAATAAATCTTTAATAAATAAACTTTGTATTTAACAAACTAAAAATAACTTTTTATAAATAAAACAAGTATTATGTAATGGCCAATATGGTAATAATAGTATTTTAGATTTGAAAAATATTAAATGTAAGTATTGTTAATATGAATAAAATTAAATGTAACTTTTATTTTCAATTTTATTGTTTCTGGCAATTTTGATTGTATGTAAGTTTTTGTCATATAGACTCCTCCATCAGGGAGCTCAAGGAGATTCATTATTATGTGTAAGTTTTGTTATTTTATGCATCTATAATATTAAATGTAAGTATTGTTAATATGAATCTAAATGGTGGTGGTAAGGTTTCTCCATCAGTTTTTATTAATTGCATATGACTTCTTTTTAGAGTGACATATTTTTTTTCTTTAATTGAAAAGTAATGGATTATTGTAATAATAATAATAATAAGAGACATCATTTAAAATAAGAATTTTAAAATAATTTATTAATGGATTTGAATATAAATTGTTATTATTATGTCTATATAAAAGGAAATTTGAGATATATGTTATTAAAATTATAACAAAAAAATATGGAAAATTTATTTAAAAAAATAAAATTATTAAATAAAATTAAACACATCTAGCCTATTGGCATGGTGTGATGGTTTAAGGGTGGCATTGTTGTTCTTGCCACCAAGGTTCAAACCCCATTGGGGTGGTATTGTTGAATGGTTGTATTCCGGTTCATAGCTCCTGGGTCAAAAGCGTTTACCCCTTGAATAAAACACATCTATCTAAAAAATGTTTAGATACATACATAGACACATAAGTTAACATTGTTTATTTTATTTTATTTGTAATATATTTGTTTTACTCTTAGATATATCTTTTATTTACATTTATTTATCTTATTATATATATATATAACTATTTTTTTAATATTTAAATAAAAATAGTCTTTATACATTTATCTATTGTTTAAATTTTGATTTGTGTTTGATTTTCTATATTTTTTAGTTTTGTTAATTATTGATATATATTTACTCAACTCTTGTCTATCAAATTTTTAATTATAATTAACCAATTAAAAAATCTAGGCAAATAAAAATTCAACTTAAAATTAGCAAAGAAAAATTTGCACATATATGCCATTACATTCCACTCCTTATATCATTAGTAAATTACTTCTCAAGTCAATAAAATAACTATAAAATAACTCTTTAATTAATAAACATTGTATTAAAAAAAACAACTTTGAAATAAATAATTTAAAAAAAAAAACTTAAAAAAATGAAAATAATAAATAAAAAGAAATAAAAAATATAAATGAAATAAAATAGTTTTTGATTTATTATAGATATATTTAATATCAAGATCTTTATACATTTATTTTTTTAATTAAATAATTATATTCTTTTTTAGATAAATAAAATATTACAATATATTTAAGAGATATTAATTATTTTAAATATATTACATTTAAATATATACATTTGATGCTTCTTGGACAATTTTGATATCTCTAAATGGAATTTTTTGTCTTAAAAACTCTATATATGATGACCCCACCATAGGTCCTTAAATTTTTTTAAAGAAGTTAAATGAATTTGGTTACATTTTTAATTGTAAAAAAAAAATTAGCCTATTTATCTTATAAGAGGCATGTAAGTTGTATGTTCTCTCTAAAATCATATTTTGTAATATATTTAATAAAATATGTAAATGGTCTTTTTTTCCTTTAGATTTTTTCAAAATTAATCTATCCTTAATTACATAACAAAGTTGTGTGAGGAAGATCACCACCCAAGGACCCCGTAACAATTTAATATTATTATATTATATTATTTATTTATTATTGTACTTTTCTTATTCAATTATTATATTATACTAATTCTTTTATTATTATTATATTAATGTTTTTGAAATTAAAATGGGAAATAAGGGTG
>VDFB02291939.1:0-21522 GCA_007258455.2 Sequoia sempervirens
TCTGAATTTTGGCATAAGGGGTTCATTTTGGAGGAATAAGTATTTTAATGACAATAATGTTTTATTTTATAAAAATAACCCCTTGTCCTAGTATTATGACTTTAAGTTGTTTTAAAGAAGGGGGCCTTGAGGGGTATCGTCTCATGAAGGAAATATTTTATATTTCTAAAGTCAAAAAATATTACTTGGAGAAAAGGACGCCTTTTTATGAAGGAAAAGATTTTAAAATAAAGTTAAATTAAACCTTGAGAAAGGGGGCGCCCAAATTGGAGGGAAAAGAAGATAGTCAAATTTGAAAGTTAGGGTTTCTAGAAGCTTCTGGAAAAGTCATCACAAGTTTATAAAAGGAGGTCTTGGTCTTCATTTTCATCATCTGATATCTTGAGTATTGTTATGCTGCCGAAATGGTTGCTGGATTGCTTCGAGGAATGAATGCCTCCTAGCTTGGGCTCGACTTCGTGCTTGAGAGATAGCACCTAGTAGAGAGGTTTGCTTGTTTTGAGTGCATTTGTAGTGAGGTTTTGCATTGTTTTGATGATCTTGCACTTTGTAGCTAAGTACTTGCATTTTCTGTCATATTCCGGAGTTGCTGAATATCATAGCTGATTCGAAGTTTCTTTCATATTTCAAAAATAAAAAAAGATATTGTTCTGGGTGTTGGTCATATCATCTTCTCTACTTGGGGCGACCTTACTTGCAAATTTGTGGGATTTTTAATGAAGTTTCTGATTTTATAAAGCAAATTCGTCATTTCTTGACAACCCTACTTTCTGGAGTGCTTTGGGATCCGTACCATTAATTAATAGCCACTTTTAGCTGCCCCTTTTCATTACTAAACTAGGCGCCATCATTTTAAGAGTATTTTGCATCAGTTTTCATGTAATTTGAGTGAGAAATGAGTGAGTTGTGAGCTTTTCATTGAGTTTATGTATTGCTGGTTCTGTATTTCATGTTGCTGGTCTGTCAAATCAGACTTGAGAAAATTGCTTATTCGCGAAGGACGAGTGTTAGGAATTCATTATTGACTTAGTGGATGACATCTTTACTATTGCAGCAACTTGTAGAGCTTAAATACTTGATCTTGCAGGCATTCTACTTCTCATTGTAAGCTGAACAGTAGTACTGTCAGCGTTTCTCTCAGTCTTGTTTATCATGTTTGTAATTGCCCACTGAATAAGTGGAAGAGGCTGGCTTGCCGCCTATTTACTTTGATTTGCATTGTAATATCTTACATCTCCGCCCTATGGTAGCTCTATTCCCACTCCAGGCTTGAAAGCACATTCTCGGTGTTGAGTTTATTTCGAAGTTGCATTTGTATTTCTTTAAATCTCCACCATATGGTCGCCTCATTCCATTTTGGTTTGGGTAGCACATACTTGGTGTTGAGTTACTTTCAGCCTGCGCCTCTGACTTCATTAGCCGACGATCCTCTTTGCTATATGACACTCTCTTGTTGAGACGAGTGCGCATTCTTGGTGATGAGCCATATTTGTAATCATTCGGTTTGGATTTATCTAACCCTACCGGTGCTCAGATGTTGTTGTAATTGCACCAGCAATTCGAAAAAATTTGTTCGTTCATTACGTATAGGCATTCTGTCAAGTGCAACCGCGCGACAAGTAAGCCCTGCTTTTGACTTTGAATTGGTGAGAACCACAACCAATGTGTTCCTTATATGAAATCCCTCTGTATTTCGTCATACGGGCCAGCATGTAAATGATGTAAGAGCCGATATAAAATGTCTTCGTTCTTCTCAAACTCAGGAGCTGCTCGTGCAAATTGTCACTGATCATTTCAGCCCAGTTGACGTAATCATTTCCTTCCAACACGAGGTTGATGTAATAGAACATCCATGGCTCGAAAATAAAAGCTTGAGGGCAACCTCCAACTCTGCTCAGCATCATAATGAGATCACAGTACTCCTGCTTCAAGTCATCTGATATAATTTTCCTTGGCAGCTTCATACAAGAGGGCTTGGGGTTGCTCATCCAGCGAGTATTGATCATCTCCGTACATCTCTCGAATGCAGAAGCATATATTCACTCAGCACGTTCTCTTGATTTGTAAATCATATTCCTGTATACTGGGATCCCAAAAGCTTCGCTAATAGCTGCAGGAGTGAGGTTGGCGAGCACTTGACCATCCGGTGACATAATTGATCTGTGATCCTTCTCATAGCAGTTAGCGCACTCCATCATCAGCTCCGAACACTGAATAGTTGGTGGGAAACCAGCAGCTGCATATAATCCACTTTGAATGATGTTGTGTGAAGTGGCTGATGGTTGATGATTACCAATCCCCAGCATTCTGTTCTTGAAAGTCTCCAAGTTGACAGAGCCCAAGTTCGTGTCAGCAAGCTTGGCCAACTTCGAGGTAAACTTTGACTCTGGCATGAAAGGCTTGCTCAGCTTCTTGATAACAGCTTGCCTGGATGCACCATTGTTGTCCTTGCCAGTTGTTCTTGCCTCAGCCATCTGCAAAACAATAAACATCCATTAGCAAATTAACTTAGAAAAATAAATAAAATGTTTTGCAGGGCTGCCAATCGACTTCAAGAACTTGAGAAGCTGCAATATTATTTCTCATTTGCAAACCTCAACTTCTCCTTCAACAGATTTCGATTTATCAACCACTTAGAAAGTCTTGGCAACTTTGATACTTTCAGCAACTTCAATGAAATTTATCAAATTTCTTAGCTGGCTGCAGCAACATGAACTCTTGTAAATTCGCACTTCTTCAAGTTCAAATCAGATTTAGCAAGTTCGCACTTCTTCAACAATATTCTTTTCAAATCGAAATTCATTAAATCAACTTTCAGCTTGCACTGCAACTTCAAATCTCTTTGAGCAAAATCGAATCTTCAGCAACTCTAGACTCTTTAAAATTCGTACCTCAGCAACTTCAAATTTTTAAAACTCAACTTCAGCAACTAGACTTCAATTCATACCTTCTCAGCTTCAGCAACAACTGCAACACTGGACTTAGAGCAAATTCGATTTTCCTCAGCTGTGAAAAAGAATGAATGAATCTTCAGCTCTTATAGGAAAATCGAATTCTAGAAGGCTAAGTTTAGCCAGTGTATTAAATTTCCACTACTCCATTCGAATTTCCCTCCTCTGGCATTTTTGACACTTGTCTCTCGACGTCAGGAATCTTAATCTTCTAGAATTTCAACTTTGACTGGCATGTTTTAATTCACTTTTGAAAATATTCAATTTAAATTCATCTTTTAATCAATTTTAATTCACTAGCCGAAGTTTTGTCTTGCAAATTTTAAATTTTAATCGCCTCTGACACTCTGGAAAATTCATCTGTGAAGAACTCAATCAAAATCATCTAGGCAATTCCCTTTGAATTCATCGTCTAGAAAATTCTATCTCGAAAACACATTTTATTCACTTTGCCTTAGAAAATTTTAAATTCTCCCTTAGGAAAATTTCACAATTCAAGCACTGATTAAATTCTTCATCCGAAAGGCGTTGGCAAAGTGCAGAAGACATAGAAATCCATTTCTCATCGAAGATCATCAGTACCCAGAAGAAAATTTTCTTCAGAATTCGTCGAATCCATGGGTATACAATGAACGGGTTCATTTAAATTTTTAAATTTTGAACCTTGGAAAAATAATAATTTTTAAATCAATTTAATCCCGTTATTCTCATCTGTGAACATTTTTTGTTGCCCTGACTTGAAAATTTTTATATCCATCTTGCAATTCTAGCATCTTCTGACTTCATTATCTGGCAAATTCATCCACGTTCAGGAAAAAAAATTCATCACCTTCATGTCTAGGCGTATTTTCTAAAGGAAGAAAATACTTTTCCTGAGAAAAATTCTGAATCATTTTGCATTTCGAAATTTTGCCTTAGAGATTTTACTCAACTTCATCCATTTTGCCTTGGTGAGAAAATTTTATTTATTCACTCAGAGAATTTTCTTGAAAGCACATATCATGGAGGATTTTAATTTCAACGCCCTCTATATTTTATTCATCACCTGGCAATTTCCAACGCCTTAGGAAAATTTTATCACTTTGCAATATTCTCCATTTAAATCTTAGGCGCACTTCATATATCATGAGGAACATTCTCAACGCCTGGCATTAATCATCTCACCCTTAACACCTTTAGGTGCATATTATACTTCATGAAGGATATTTTCTCTTAAATTCCCACGCCTAGCAATATTCTTCATCTCCACTTTCAACGCCTAGGTAATATTTTATCTCCTTTACCTTGTTTACCACCTTACACTCACCTTTACTCACTTCAACTTGGGCGCATATTAGCATGTGTGAAGGATTAACATTTCCAACGCCTAGCTTTGACTTGTTGACTTCTTAGCTTCTCAAACATGGACGCATATAGCATGGTGAGGTGGATAAGCATCTTTGATTCTTTATGATGGGCGCATTTTGTATGATGTGAAGGATGACCCTTGAGCTTCTTCCCTTTTGTCTTCACATGCCCTCACTTGGGCGCATTAGAGCATAGGAGGTGGATGAGATTCTCAACGCCCTTGACTTGTTGACTCCTCCTTGTTGAGCTTGGGCGCATTTTGCCATGTATGAAGGATGAAAATTTTGACTTCCTTCGAATTCTTTGACCTTCCTGTTGCATGGGCGCATTTTGCCATAGGAGGTGGACGAAACCTTGTACTTAGAAACTTTTTCACATACTTTGCTTTGTGAGGAGGGTGCATTTGGCCTAGGCTAAAGGATATTCCTCATACTTAGAAAATTTTTTAACTTTCACCAGCTTTTCCTTGGGCGCATTTTAGCTAGGCAGGAGGATGAAACTTTCACTTGAAATATTTTTGCATGCATGACTTGAGGTGGGCGCATTTGGAGGTGGCAGGAGGATTTTACCAACACTTAAGATATTTGTCACCACCTTATTTCTCCTTGGCAAGTTGGGCACATATGGAGGGGTCTGCAGGATGAAACTCAAACTTAGACATTTTTTTTTTTACCTTCCTCTGCCAGCTTCCCCATGCCTTACTATAAATAGTAAGTCCTTTGATTTTCATATCTCAGAGGCTCAGATTGCTTTGAAATCTTTGAACACGATCTTCGCGGGGACTCGCGAACTCCGCTGGATTAAATTCTTATTCCGAAAGCTGGCTCGCTATTTTAGCCCATTTTGAAGCGGTGGCTCGCTATTTCATAGTAACCGGCCGCTTTCCTCGATAGCTCCATAGCTCCGCTTTGATTTGAAATTAATGAGGCGCCTCACCACGCGGACTTGCCTCGCCGACAGTCGGGTCCCCTGCTAGCTTTCTATTTTAGCCAGTTTAAAATGCACTTTACTAGCGGGCCAGTAAGTGCTCGTTTCTTCAAATTTTACCAGTAGACTCCTTGAAAGATGCCGATCGCGGTGGTTTACACCGGTTTTTGAAGATTTTGACTTTTTACCCCTTTTTTTGGGTCCCAAAGTTGGAAACCCTAATTGATCTTGTATGCATATCAAATGACCCTCTCGCTATTCTCGCTCCTATTGCATTGCGAATGTACGAAAGCTCGGCGTCGAGGCTACGCTGTATCGCATCTCGCTAAAAAATAGCAAGTTGGTTAAAATGAGTGATTATCTCCTCGCTTGTACGTCACACCACTGTAGTTTCAAACCTATAAAGAATATGCGTACATGCAAAGGAAACCCCGACATGCAAACCCTAAAAATAGCCTCTCAAGGTTGAACCTCAAAAGTCGTTATCTTTACTTTTGTACGCTACCATCGCTGGGCAAGCCTCAAACCCGTAAGGAATCCTCCGGATACGCGCTTGAAAACTCGCGATATAACCCCCGGAATTCTTTGAAATCGGATCACAAAATGGAAAGCGTCTCCGTTTACCAATTTGCTATATTGATAAATTTGATGTGTTTCCTCAATGCAAGTAGGACTGCTTAAAACTTCAAGAATTAAGGAACGCTCAGAATTGCACAATACCCTACTAAAAAATAGTAAGTTGCCGGAATTGATGAAATCTCGCTGGAAGCTTGTTGGAAGCACACCGACATCAATGTTAGCTTTCCTGTTTCAACTTATTCACTTCGGCTTAACCCGACCGGTACCAGAAAGTACAAACCCTAATTTTCAGACTCGGCCAAATTTTTACGTTTAAGCTCAATGGCGGGCACATTGCCCAAAAGGTAGACCATAGAAAAGAGACAGACAGACAGACAGAGAGAAAAACCAACGCCAAAAGACCAGAATGGAGCAAAATTTAGGGGTCCCTATTTTGAATGGGGCGATGTGTGAAAAGGTCACAACACTATTGTGCTTTTCATCCACTCCCCCTTATAATCCAACTCTCAATGTGAATTATAAATATTATGTGGTTTACATTACTTAGATATTTGCATGATTTGAATAGATAAACATCTATTATATATATGTCTAATTATATGAATTATATTCCAATATTATCTAACATGATTGTAGAACCTAAACCAAGATTTATCTAGCTTAAAGCATTTAATTGATAAGTTGTAACCCTAACTGCAATAGCTTGTGTGTTAGAGTAGAAATTAGTGTTTTTTTCAAAAGGGGACATTACAAAACTCTTCAAAAGCCAAATGTCCAAATCATGAATGAATGGCGAATATCTCTTATTGATGCCTTATATAATCTTCTCAAAAAGGCTCGATCCTCTAGAAGGTTCTTTTCAATCATTTAAAATAATATTAAATGTGCATTTTATAACTTTATAATAATTCCTCATAAATGGTGCCCAAAACAAAATATCATTTAATGTACTTTAAGTCATTAAATGGCCCCCTTTAGACATAAAGTTATAATATAACTTTATAATGCACCTTTTGAATAATAAATTTTTATTAAAGATTAATGAAGTATGCTAACCAATTTTTATGCCCAATTTTACACAATCATCAACACTTGGCCAACTTGATTAGCGTTAGTGCCAAATCCAAAACACTATCAAAGCAACTCTAACCAAGAATGCGCCCTAAAACCACTTAAGGAAGAGGCGCGGGCATATGGTCAGAGGGTCCCTAGTATCCAAACTTGATACAAAAATAGAATGCAACTGAACTGAATATAAAACTCAACGTCAAGAATGTGCACTCAAGATCCCAGTGAGGGTGAGGTGCTAACATATGACGAAGTACTTATTACAATTTGAAAGTAAACTTAGGCGGATAACCAGCCATGAAGATTCAACTATCTAATTCATCCGCTGCGGCGGGCATCCACTAAGGAGTGGGAATTCTCCACTTGATTCAGTGGGTACAACGAAAGATGCACTTATTCTCCACACTGGTGGTAAACCATCCAGGGGTACTTAATGTGAGAAAATAAGAAATAATTGCAGCAATAAAGGACTGGAACAGTACTACTATTTACAATCTTACAAAATAGAAAGAGAGCTGCAAAATTACATAAGTATTACAATGATTTCAAGCACCATGATACTGGATGATTCCATGATAAATATTAACAATTATTGATGAAGAAAGGACTGAAAATTCAAATTGTAACAAGTCTGATATAAAACTGCAATTTTGGAAATGAATAACCAGCAACTGCAAGAATCAATTAAATGCTCATAACTTCACCAAAATACCTCTGAATGGTGTGAAATGAAGTGCAATGAACCTCTAGAGGATAGGCGCCCATGACAGGATGAAGAAACAGCCTCAAAAGTTCATCTTTAATTAATGGCACAATTCCCAATGCACATGAAATGGTACAGCCCTTGAGAAGGGCGATTTTGCAAGAATAAAATAAAGACTTCAAATTAAAATCTGAAAGTCACTAGAGAGGGTCACCATCACCATGGCATTGATATTCTTGAATGCCCAGAACCAAATAAAAATCGTACAAGAAGCTGGAAACAAAAATGACTTTCAGCTGTGTAGAAACAAGCAACTTGAAAACTGGAAATCACATCAAAATTCACCACTTTGAAGCTCTGTCTGCTAGTCTGATTTGAGAAGCAGTCTGAAAACCAACTAGGTGTTATCTTGCAAACATGAAATTGGATGGGTACTAGGAGGTCAGCATTCCTCGAAGTGCAAATTGAGTAATCAATTCGACAGCATAACTTTAGCATAAACATGAGATACCCAATGTTGGAGCCAAGCTTTAATTTTATAGAAAAGGGAGAAACTCCTCAAATTCCCTTCAAGGCACGCCAAAAGACACAATGACTCTTCAATTTTCCAAAATACATATTCCTTCAAGGGTGGCGTCCCACAACAAGGCAACATTAAACTTTAATTTTAAAATATTAACTCCTTCATGAAGGCGTACCCTCAATGTCCCACTTTTTAAAACAACATAAAGTGATTTCACTAGGCCAAGGGGTCAACTGGGAAATAGAACATTAATTTCCTTGTATTTAAAAACATGCCAATAACTACTGCATAATGAAGCTTGCATCAAAAATACCAATTGCTCCAACAAGAATAGAAACACACTGAAGCATTGCCAACAGGACCACTGCCAAAAGTAGTATTTACTATAAATAGTAAACACCCAGAAAAAGTCTCAAACCTCCAAGCAAGGAAACCCTAATTTTACCTCAACGAGCCTACGGGCCTCCGGAATAGGCTGATGAGTAACTGAGCTGATCACTGATGAGAAGGGGACATTACAATTAACTTAAATAATAATTAAAAATATCATTTCTCCCTTAATAAACATCTGATTTTCATGTTGTCTAAACTAGGGGGTCGAATACTGCATCCACAACACATTCAGGTGCCTTTCCATAAATAACAATAATGGACTTCAACCTCGAGCTAACTTACTATAAATAGTAAGTGTTTACAACTAAGCCCTGAAACACCAAACGAAGGCCAATCCTGAACCACCACAAGCTCTAGAGAAGAAAACACGCTGATATCTGCCAAACAAGACCCTCAAACCATCTACTGTAGTCTATGAGGGTCAGGTATTAGGCTAATCTACCAAGAAACTGGAACGAGCTAGAAAGGGGACATTACACATGCAATGTAAGGCCCCAAGCTTATTCTCAAGACATTAATAGCTAAAAATAGGATGTACAAGTTTTTCTTGCAATACAAGAGTAACATGTAACAATTCACATTGCACTCTTTCGTGCACAAGGTGTCATAGAACCAAGCAATGACACTTGACATGCACACCAATGCACAATGCAAGGTGACACAAGCAGAAGACTCAAAAGCACCACAATACAAAACACCATGATCAACACTAAAAATGATATGAGGAGAGTTGAGGTTTCCAAGCCCACTTCTAAAACCTCGCAACTTGCCTACTAGACCACTCCCCTAACATCCTGGGGCATGGGAAATATAGAGCCAAAATTTCCTAGTGTTTGGGCCTCAAAAACAAAATTGCACAAGTTTAGACTACCTGTTGAGCCTTGCAATTCAGCCTGGCCACTCAACTCCATAGTCAAGCTTGGAAAGATTTTCAGTCACAATTTTCTGAATTATATGATGGTCATTATTGCATGTGTCAGATTAATGGACACTTCCATTATCATCTTAATTCTTTAAATGAGAAAAAATGATTGATTTGTTAAAAGTAATACCATTTTCGATACTTTCTGTTTCATCAAGTCTTTGATCCTGAAATAAGCAGGAGATAATGTACAGCCTATCAAGTAATATATACTGATTTGTTCATGTGATCCATTAATTAAATTTGTGGGGAATTTCGGTTGCAGAATCTCCCACCATATCCTTTGCCAACACACGATGTTGTCATCAAAGGCAGTTTTCCTGTTAGCTGGGAGGTAAGAGGGACTGTTTACATTTAACTTCTGAATTTACAATGATTTGATCATGTTGCATTTATTTTCATCTAGGCAAAAAAGTACTTAATTTTAAAATTGGCAGTATCTTCTTTCTTGTATCAGCACAATGCCGTTGCATATGATGAAATAGACAAGCCACAACTGCATGGAGCATTGGTTCTTGCTGATGCTATATCCGACCTGCCACCCGTAAGAGAAATTTGTTAACTTTTTATGTCATTTTCAGAGCATTGAAACTATTTTTGAAAAGAGGTTGGCTCCATACTTCTTCCTTGCAGTGATGTTTGTCATGTAGTTGCAGTTAAGAATTGTTGAGAGTCTTGGATGGGACAGGTCAAAAATTCTGAAGATAGGGATGAGATGCCATATAATAGGTCATGCCACTCAGATTTTCAATATCTTATGAGATTGCCAAAGGAAGGTAAGAGGAGAGTAGAAACATAGCAAACCTCAATATAGCTTTTCACATGCACTGACATATTTACCATCAATCATATTTTCTTGCATCATTTTTCTACTACTTGGGTATGCACATTAAAAGGCTTTTTAAATTCTGGTACACTCTATAGTTATTAGTTTAAATTGTCTTGTGGTTCTTGTATAAGAAAAAAGAAAGTCATTTTAGCATTTTAACATTTTCAGGGAAGTCCATTCCTGTTAAAATATTTATAATATGTATTATCATATACTTCTTGCATACTTCAGACTCTACCAGACAAACATAACTTACCTATTGAATGTGAGAATGCACAGTTAAAGATACAAGTTTCCAAATTAATGTGATAACATATCACAGTCTATCGTCAGTATGTGTGTGATAGAACTTTTCAAAGTACCCAAGCTAATGTGTATATGTATGTATGTCATAGAGCTTTTCACAGTACCCAAGCCTACGCAAAATTTCTGTTGCTTATCAACAGTTAATCATTTGTACTCTGAATGAATCAGCTTTTGGGTGCACCATACTTCCCTTCTTGAATCATGTTTTAAACTTTTATGTAATCATTCTTCATTATCATAACTTACAGCCATGAAGAGAAAGTCATTATCATATCAATATACTTGTATTTTTTAAACTCCCCTTGGAATTATTGCTAATACAATTTTTCAGAAGTTATTGAAAGACAGTCTAAGAGCAGAAGTCTCACTATATGACTAACAGAATTTTAATGCAAGGGGACTATCCTTATAAGCTTCTAATCTTAATGAATCAGCTGATAGGCCCTTACAGATGGTTTTTTCTGTCCCTGGTTTTATATGCATTATATTGTAATACCACTTAGTGCTTTTCTATATAGACGTGCCTATAAATACTTTCATATGGATTAGTGTTATGGAATAACAGGCTAATTATGTAATGAGCCTTGTTAAATCTGACCCAAAACCCTTCAATTTCTGCCTTAGGAATTTTCTCAAATGGTTGTCACACAAAGTCTGAATTTACTGATATGAATTTTCAGTTTGTTTGTTTGGTTTTTGATTTGATGCCAATGCTGTTGAGATGCTTGAATATGATTGCAATGATGACTAATTAAGTAACTAGAATGAAGTGCAACTCTTTTTTGTATTTTCAAATGCAAATACATGAACTTCTAATGTAAAATGCACACCTACAGCCAAGAGACATTTAAACAAACACTTTGTTAGTCGTATATCTTTACTTTGTAGTCGGCCGTGGTCGTAGTCGGCCGTAGTCGTAGTCGGTCGTGGTGGTAGTCGGCCGTAGTCGTAGTCGGCCAATGGTTAATAAAACTATAGATTAGTAAAGAATAATAATGTCATGTACTTTCGGGAAAGCATGTTCCGATTATGTTAATGTTAATGTTGTTATGAAGCGTCGTGTCGGTTGGTTATCTAACCACCGCCGAGCGTTATATGTAGTCGGATTGGGATAATCGGGATATAGTTTTTTGGCGCTGATGTTCATTGTCAATCAATGCTGACACTCTTTTGTACATGATATTTCTGAGAATGAATAAAGTTTATGGTGTTCAAATATGATATCTTTTAGCTTACTGTTTTATCCTATGTTCTGCACATTACCGCCATGCAAGAGTAATGAAGATTGTGAATTATATTCCTAGGAAAAATATTTCCGCTACGTCTGAACGGACTAGGGCATCATCCACCATGGCAGCGTAATGGGTCAACCAGCGGAAGAACCTATAAATGCTGAATTATGAACGAAGACTCATTGGTATTTAAGATTTGCACCAGGAGTAATCTCGGCCCGGTCCACGCCACGAACCATCTATATCCTAGTGTCATCCAGAACGGCCCAGCTGGAACCACTGGTGCAACCGACTTCCTAAACTTACGCCCTGCCGCCGCCATCCTGCCATCACTTCCTTTTCCCAAGCACCATATATAAAACAGTTCGCCAAGACGCAACCAAAATCTGCAGCCACGCAACCGTTCCGAAATATAAGCTGAATCCATAATAGCCGCCTTAATCCCAGCAACACCGGTTTGAACAACCGAAACGCCCCACCAAATTGACAAGAATGAAGCACCTAACGGTGACCAAACAAGCAAGCTTAAGATCACTAAAGCAAGAGCAAAGAAAGTCAATGGAAGACGACTAAGGAAAGTCGGTAAGGAACTAGATGAGGACTTAATTGAAATCAATCAGAGCATAAAAAGAACATATGAAAATTTGAAAAAAATAGACACATCTATTGAACGAGCACACCACAGTTTGATAGAAGGGACGAAGACCCCTTCAGCACTCCACACACAGGAAAATATAACCCCTATGAAGATGATTTGTGTAATGACCCCTTTCTATTGGGAGCACTTCGACCTAAAACTTGCACTCAAAGTGTTCCTCAAGGAGACATTAGAAACGTTAAAGATCAATCAGTTTCAGTGATAATAACTAATAAGATCAAAGATGACATAAACATTTCCTTCTTGTCAAAGGAGTACTTATTCCTTCCGTATCACTCTTATGATCCTTCTATATAATTTCGTAAGTACATAGGGTAGCTATTAAACGTCTATCAAATTCCAAAGAGAAAACCATTTATCATACTAGATTTATTATCACCTATAAGGCTCAATAATTGCTGCAAGCATCATTATTGGATAGTCATAGATACTATATTATACTATTATATATTTTATTCGTTTATTTTGTATTTGCTTATCATTTCATGATGTGGCTATGAATACTAATATATATATATATGAAGATTAATATATATGTAAAAATATATACTTACCAATTACCAAGAATGTATTTATCAGCATATGAATTTAATTCACAGGTAACATGTTGTATTCAATATATTTACAATTATCATATATATATATATATATATATATATATATTAATGCCAACCATTACTAAATTCTTAGTCCATTCCTTTATTATCATTTATTTAATAAATTTTAATTATCTATGATATCAAATATCATTAACATCCAAGTGACAATAATATTAGACACCAAGTATTTTTACATCCCTATGATATTATCATGAATAATATTGCTCATCACACACATTACATTCTAGGGATAATATCTTAAATAATATTATGCATCACATAATATCACATTCTAATATAATTAATAATCAAATAACATTATATATCAAATATTATCATCTCATTGTAAACATTATTTATATGAAATACCTCACCATCCTTACCTATAATAAATAACACGTACCAGATATAGCGATCTGCAAACTCCTCTCTCTTTTACTCAGCCAGCGGCTACACTCCCCACTATAGAATATATCCTTATTCTCTTCATTTTCTCCTTAATCCCTTTCCAGCGCTTGATAGATCAACTAAATAATACATTAAGGAATACAGATGATAAAGAGAGATTTGAAACGAAGAATACGTAGCCAGTATGCAAGCATATAATATAACAAATTACGTTCGAGGGAGTGCAATTTAAATAGATGAAAGATGGAGAGAATGCGACTTTCCTTTTCCTTGCAGCGTAACTTCTCTCCATATTTCCTGACTTCTTCCCACCGATATACTCCAATCACGTTTCATATAGTATAATATTTTATATATAAATCACTCCATAAAAGTTCCTATCTTCTGATTGCTACATATAAGGATATTTAAACCCCTTTGCACCTCTTCCCAAAAGGGATGTCTTGCTTTAAGGGTTGCGATTTCAGCCAAAGCATATATGTTTGGAAATCATTGTCTTTTCTTAATTTAGGCTGCCATCGGTTTGCCTTAATTCATATATTATAAATTATAATTTATATTTGTTTGTTTATATTTTATGATTTATAATTTATTATCTCATATTTCTTTAGAGTAGTTAATCATATTAGTGATATTTATAAATTTCACATCACATATTTGTTAGTTTCATTATTATAATATGGGTCATTCTATAATATTTATATTGTGATTATGATAATTGTGATTTTAGATAATAATGAGTAAATTATTATTATGATAATAATAATAATTTTATTATTTTATATTCGGTAATTATACCATTATCTTTGGATAATTATAATTTGATTATATTTATTATTGCCAATACTCTTATATACGTTTTATTTATTTATTTGCTTCTTGATACTATATATCTTAGTGTCACAATTTCGGGGGACATGACAGTCCGCCCTGCCCAAGATTGCTTGTCCTCAAGCAATCTACTAAGAAAGTTTTTTCATCATTGTTAAGCGCAAGTGATTATAAGCACACATGGAGTAATTATGTTGAAAATATGAAAAGGTTATATGTAGACACTCATGCTAAGAACATATGAAATAAAATTTATGCAAGCTATTAAACATACAACATAAATACACACAAGTATGAAGCACAGTTACCTTCACACATACGACAGAAACATTTGTAAGGCATTGAGCATATGTGCACGGTATACAATAGATACACATACATATTCAGTGAAACACTTATACAAGGAAAGAATCATACACGTTCAACACATTCACATAGAACACACATGCCCAATATACACTTCAGACATAGAGTAGATATTTCAGACATGTGGCAATCAAGGATAGACAATAGGTACACACATATAATCACTCATATTGAATACGTAATATGCATGGAGCAAATTATCATACATGAAACAGTCACAAGGTATGCACCTAAGATATTGTAAGTCACAATCACAACAGTAATGAAGTCAGTAATGTACGAAGTATTTGAAAAGAACATAAGTTGTGTTACGTAGCATAATTAAGGCATTACGAGGGCACTCATGTATGAAGATTCTTGACAAACATGCATTAATCATATATAAAGCTTTGATGAAATAAACATGTTGAAGGCACATCAAATAGATAGCAAACACATAATTGCTTGCAAGATACGATACATACATTTAGGAAATACAAGTAGGTATGTTAATACACTCAAGGCATGTAAACAGGCTCGTAGAGTATACATGTTTAATCAAAATTATACACTCAAGGAATAGATCATGTATCACAGAAGTATACACGCGAGGTAATCATGCTAGAGTACATTAGGCATAAAGCAATCATGTAAGACATGAAGCACACTCGTTCAGATATGAATCATATATTTGAACACGCAAGAGTAGTAAAGCATGGAGTACAAGCATGAATAAATACATGGAGCATACATCAACATGGAACATAGACTCGGATACATAAAGCATGAAGTATTCATTAAGTAAACACTTGAATATATAAAGCATGAGGTATGCTTGCAAGTATGCATAAGAATGGAGTGGACACACTGAAAACACACCAATCATGAAAGACACATCCAGAAGTTATCCACAAGGTAGTTAAATATATATTAGTTATACGAGATACACGCAGGGGGCAACCATAAATACATGTATAAAACATAATTACAGATTGCACATAAAACATATGCTTATAATTATATGGAGTAAAACACACAGTGAAGTATTGAACAATAAATTACACACAAGGCATGTACACCATATAATTATACTTAGGAAAAGAAATACACTTGAAGTACATACGTAGAGCACACAAACCCAGACAAGGTATCCAATGCATAAATACTCATAAGGTAGGAAGCAATATAGATACACTCTAACATGAAGCATACATAGAGGAATCACACACATAGAGCGAGAAGCATTTAGTCATTACTTAAGACATGAATATTTAGAGCATTCAAGTACACTCAAATTTACTTCTATGCGCATATCATGCATTCAATAAATGGAAAATACACGATATTCATAGAGCACAAAATGATCATACATATAGGTATAAGTATGCTCGTAGATACACTCAACAGATACAAACAATTACATATAAGGCATGGATTATACAAACACAAGGATACACTTAAGAATGTATAAACGTACATCAGTCATGAAGTGAACAAGTAAGATGCTAACCAAGAAACAAAACACCATAAGTTTGGTAAAACATGAAGTATATGCACTAGTGCAGGAAGTCACAAAGAATACGTATGAATGCATGTAAGTCATAGAGTATAGACAAGTCACAACAAATAGAATTCCATAGAGTATACACTCGAATACATCATCATGAAGTATACACTTGAATTTAAAGTTGCAAAGCATACAAGTACAAAGTCAGAGGGTATACACTCGAATACAAATACATCTCGAATTCAAATGCAAGTCATAGAGTATGACTCAAATATCAATACAAAGTTTTAGGGTATGCACCCAAATACAAATTCAATCACGAATCATAAAGTATACACTCAAATAAACACAATCGGCAAGTATATACTTAAATACAATCACAAGTTATAGGGTGTACAATCAATTACAAATACACTTGAATGAAGTATGCTGTCAGACAATTGAGAAGGTGGATTCGGTGTATCCCATACTACACCATGGACCCGTCCTCCTTCCCAAGGTCATCGAGTATACACATAAACATGAAGCAAACACAGGAATACACGTAATGTACAAGCATCCACATGAACATATGTTACAAAGCATTCAATTTGTAAATTTCTGAGCAAACTAAATAGATACTAGAACACCCAAGTTATCATCTCTTTGATCATCCAATTCCCAAATGGGGCAGAGTGGATCACGCACAAGGATGCCCTTAGTGATACCCTTCTCAGCCCGAGAGCGGCCAACAAACGCCCGTTGTAATGACCCCCTCGGCCCTCAGTGACAGACCGCAGTCCATCTACGGAGGGTGGCCTACCTTGAAGGGATCCTAGTCTCTGCTCTCCTTCGAGGGCATCCACTCCACCTCACTTAATGGTTTATAAGAGATCATAATGCCCAAACACAGTCCATGCAGTAGTTTTGAAGGAAGGATTTCCATAGGAGGCCCTTAGAGCACTCCCTTCTCAGCCCAAGAGCAACCAACCAACACCCGTGGATATGACCCCCTTGGCCCTCATTGGCAGACCTGCAGTCATCAACGAGGGTGGTCCACTGTGAAGGGACTCTAGTGTCTGCTCAACCTATTAGGTCCATCCCTCAACAAACAATTGCATCCAATGATTACCATATTAACAAGTTACCTACGCTGCAACATGCTTATGAGGATTCAAGAATTCATCAAAATATTAATAATCATATGAATGTATATGCACTAGTTCATTATGATATAAATATATCAATCATCAAACCCTTATCAATCATTTATAACCCTTTTAACAGATATTGTTTTCCATCTCTATTAAGGCATTGTTGATATAAGGCTATGAAAGTACGCACCTAATACTTACCATTTCGATCTATAGGAACCTCTTGTTTTCCCAGCCAATGATGTGGCCTTCACATTTCAATAGAATGATAGATCATAATAGTCATCAATATTGTTGCGGGTGCAGAGATGTAATTAATCTTTCACATATCATAATTAGGATGGGAAAAATATCATCAAAACATCATTAGTTGTTTGATTCCAAATAACATATTAGCAATATTATAGTGATGATAACAACATCAATTAGACAAACGACATTCAACAACGGCCCATAATAAATTTATTGGTCATCATATATATTTATTAATCATATTTGGATAGGTCTGTTAACCATAAGTTAGTATCTAAATTTTTTATTGCCAAAACAATATTACCATTCAAAATCTCACCATTGCGTATATCTTAATAGTAGAGTAATTATATTCAATGGTCATAAGCCATACCTGATCTGTATGAGTTAGAATGTGTTTCCTTAAAAATATACCTTCTTTTTCGGTAAGTTTATATACGCTGATTTCACAGGATGGCAGGAACATTGCTCTGATACCACTTGTAATGACCCCTTTCTATTGGGAGCACTTCGACCTAAAACTTGCACTCAAAGTGTTCCTCAAGGAGACATTAGAAACTTTAAAGATCAATTAGTTTCAGTAATAATAACTAATAAGATCAAAGATGACATAAACATTTCCTTCTTGTCAAAGGAGTACTTATTCCTTCCGTATCACTCTTATGATCCTTCTATATAATTTCGTAAGTACATAGGGTAGCTATTAAACGTCTATCAAATTCCAAAGAGAAAACCATTTATCATACTAGATTTATTATCACCTATAAGGCTCAATAATTGCTGCAAGCATCATTATTGGATAGTCATAGATACTATATTATACTATTATATATTTTATTCGTTTATTTTGTATTTGCTTATCATTTCATGATGTGGCTATGAATACTAATATATATATATAAAGATTAATATATATGTAAAAATATATACTTACCAATTACCAAGAATGTATTTATCAACATATGAATTTAATTCACAGGTAACATGTTGTATTCAATATATTTACAATTATCACATATATATATATATATATATATATATATATATATATATATATATATATATATATATATATATATATATATATATATATATATATATATTAATGCCAACCATTACTAAATTCTTAGTCCATTCCTTTATTATCATTTATTTAATAAATTTTAATTATCTATGATATCAAATATCATTAACATCCAAGTGACAATAATATTAGACACCAAGTATTTTTACATACCTATGATATTATCATGAATAATATTGCTCATCACACACATTACATTCTAGGGATAATATCTTAAATAATATTATGCATCACATAATATCACATTCTAATATAATTAATAATCAAATAACATTATATATCAAATATTATCATCTCATTGTAAACATTATTTATATGAAATACCTCACCATCCTTACCTATAATAAATAACACGTACCAGATATAGCGATCTGCAAACTCCTCTCTCTTTTACTCAGCCAGCGGCTACACTCCCCACTATAGAATATATCCTTATTCTCTTCATTTTCTCCTTAATCCCTTTCCAGCGCTTGATAGATACAGTCAACTAAATAATACATTAAGGAGTACAGATGATAAAGAGAGATTTGAAACGAAGAATACGTAGCCAGTAAGCAAGCATATAATATAACAAATTACGTTCGAGGGAGTGCAATTTAAATAGATGAAAGATGGAGAGAATGCGACTTTCCTTTTCCTTGCAGCGTAACTTCTCTCCATATTTCCTGACTTCTTCCCACCGATATACTCCAATCACGTTTCATATAGTATAATATTTTATATATAAATCACTCCATAAAAGTTCGTATCTTCTGATTGCTACATATAAGGATATTTAAACCCCTTTGCACCTCTTCCCAAAAGGGATGTCTTGCTTTAAGGGTTGCGATTTCAGCCAAAGCATATATGTTTGGAAATCATTGTCTTTTCTTAATTTAGGCTGCCATCGGTTTGCCTTAATTCATATATTATAAATTATAATTTAGATTTGTTTGTTTATATTTTATGATTTATAATTTATTATCTCATATTTCTTTAGAGTAGTTAATCATATTAGTGATATTTATAATTTTCACATATTTGTTAGTTTCATTATTATAATATGGGTCATTCTATAATATTTATATTGTGATTATGATAATTGTGATTTTAGATAATTATGAGTAAATTATTAATATGATAATAATTATTTTATATTCGGTAATTATACCATTATCTTTGGATAATTATAATTTGATTATATTTATTATTGCCAATACTCTTATATACGTTTTATTTATTTATTTGCTTCTTGATACTATATATCTTAGTGTTACAATTTCGGGGGACATGACAAAGTCTATGAATTCTATCAAGATTTGACAAAATTTGAATTCCATTATCAACAATGTGTGAACTTGAGCTACAATCATTATATATTGGTTGAGATGATGTAGAACAACTTTTATGGATAAAGATTTCAAAAATGGTTTGAGTTGTACTCCTCAACTTGTCTCTCACATGATGAACACTGTTCATCATTCCATCCATAGTTCCTTCCAATTCCTTAGCTTTTTGCCTTAGCTTGATTTCTGGTGAAGAAACATCTGCCTTATAACTACTAGAAATTTCATCTTCCATGTTGTCTCCTACACATGATTCTAGGGAGTAAGTCAAATCAACTTTGGAATAGGAAGTGATTACTGCTTCCTCTATCTCTTTCTCCTCTTTAGCTTGACTTTCAAATGAGCATCCTTCGGAATTGTGAAGAAGCAATTCCCTGATTGAACTCATAACTTCTTCCATCCCAACTTCTTCTTCATTTGGATTTGCACTTATGGCCTCTTCATGCATCTCCGATTCAACTTTTGTTTCCAAAAGTTCTTTCTTTGAATCTTCAACATGAGGCTTCTTAACACAAGTCAACTTACTGTTCTCTATAGGAAACAAGAGTACCTCATTAGTCTTCAAAGCTTCCATTGCCATATTACCTTCTTCTATAGAATGCTCGGATGAGTGCAAGTCCGTAGATACCCCTTGAACCTTTGCAATGTCTTCAAAGGGATTCCAACTTTCATCCTCCTCTTCAACTTCAGAAATCTCCTCTTTGTTCACAACAGTCTTCTTCAAAAATGGTTTCAACTTATCTTCACATTGATTGAAAATTTCTTTAACTAACAAACCAGCAGTGGGAGAAATCTGCTCTTCATGTTTATAAGCATCCAAGAGAAGAGTTTGGACACTTTCAGGAAGACTATCAACTTCTTTAATTGTAGAGACCAGAACATTTATGACAGTTGCAAGCATACTCTCTTCTTGCTCACTCCAGGTCGATGTGAAAAGATAATTAAACAAGTGATAAATCCGATTCTCCATCTCAAATTCTATCAATAAGATGCAAGCACCAACTTCAGAAAATGTTTTTAAAACAGCAGCTCTTCTTGAAAACAAGCTACTACTAGTTTCATCTAAATCTTGAAAAAATTCCACTATCATATTTAATATGATCTTCATAATTTCATCATCATAGGGCAACTGGGGAATTATAATTCTTATTATCTCCATGAAACAAGAAGAAATTAGCAGCTTGGTTTCTTCATCAGGATGCCCCAACCAATAGGGTTGATTCAAGGAATTCACTGCAGGAGCTAGTGCCAACTCCATTTTCTTTGAAGGTGATGGCTTTACTTGTCTCAAACATTGTTCTAACAAATGAAGAATGTTCGCTTCATTTTCTCTTGACTAAAATTCTTTGCCAAGTCTTTTTCCAACAATAAAGAGTCTCTACCAACTTCATCTCTTCTTCATTAGCCATGCCTAATTGCCAACTTATAGATACCACAAGGAGCTGAACTAGAATTTTCTCTAACTTTTGATGTAGTACCAGAGATCTTTGTCACGTTTTTGCCTAAACATGAAGCACTGATCAACAGGATGGTAGGATCTTCTGCTTTGATACCACTGAAATATGCCAACCAATTTTTTTGATAGTTTTACACAATACAA
>VDFB02291940.1:0-44985 GCA_007258455.2 Sequoia sempervirens
ACTGAAGTTTACTATGTGTGATCTCGAGCAACCAACCCCTTAATGAGGCTGTCAACTACATCAGCATCTGAATGTCAGCAACTTGAGCAATCTTGGCAAACCCAAACTAGCATTTTACTGACTCATAGCTTTGGCCATTATCTCTTCTGTGGCTTGATACAAATCGGTCTCAGCTTTTCTAACGAAATCATGAATTAAGACCAATTTGGTCTTGAATTTAGTCTGTGTGTACTGTACTCTGAAAAACTCGCCTGTTGACTGTGAACTTGACTATGTTCTGACAAGATTTCTGGAAAGCTAAAAATAGCCTGCTGAGGCTAAAAATAGCCTATCGAAGGGTTATTTTCGGCGAAAATCTGAGATATGGGTTTTGTCCAGAAAAAGATTCTAAGACAACCCAGAACGTCAGAAATGCGAAAATCCAACCTCTACTCGACCATGCAAAGACTTTTCAGTTGAGAAAATTAGAAACTCAAGAACGAATGTTTTGAAGTTAAAAATTCCTGAAAAATCAAACGCACGATTTTAATTCGAGGAAGCTATATGAAAATGATCCAGATGCTGAGACTTGTTGAATTTTGCCAATTTCAGGAACGTGCGAATTGAAAACTGAGAGAAATCTGAGAACCAAGGAGGAAAAAGACGTTTTTTGTATGCTCTTCTTCAATGAAAATCGCCCTTGAATTCTTCAAATTGCTGACAATCGTGAACTTTTAACCTGCAAAAGAATGTGATTGGAGAAATCGCCTTTGCAAATAGATGAGAAATCTGCCTTTGCTTTGAAAGAATTCGCCCTTTGCTTGAAGAAAAACGAATTTTGACTTTGAAGATATGAATTGCCTTGAAAAATACGAATCTCCCTTGAAAATACGCCTTGTGAATGAAGAAAAACGAATTTTGCTTGAAAATACGCCTTTGCCTTGAATAAAAACGAATTTTGACTTTGAAAATAATAAATGAAGATGGCGCCATGCTTAAAGAAGATGAAATTCGCATCAATCTGACAACTGCAAGATTTAAAACCTCAGCTGAAAATAGAAGCCTTTCAATTGGACTATTTCAATTGAACTGCCACTGACTGGAAGTTCAAAAATAAATAATAAAATATTTATTATCATGCAAGGGCGCCAAAAATAGAAAATCGCCATCTTATGGTAAAATTGCAAAATAAATATTTTGAACTTCAGTTGACAATCTGGAATGAAGTTTTGAGATTCATCGTTTGACTTTACTGATTCCGAAAAGTCATCTCTTGAGCACATAGGCGTCCATTTGCTCAAGATACTTCATTTTTTACTAACTCCCTATTTAATAGCTGATAGCACTGTCACGGTAGCTAACCGACCGATTTCAGGATTGGCCGGTTAGTGATCTTTGAGACTAATCACGGGGATAATCATCGGAAAGCCTAATGAACAAGGAAGAAATGTCTGCTGGGAGACACTACTGTAAAATCCATCGTTTAACCACTTGAAAAATTAGGCGCACCTGATTAAATTGCTTTACGGGTTCCAGACTTAGTATTTTCCTAAGCGCCATCCGACGCTGGCAGTGGCGGCAAGCGGTGAACCACCTTTAATATGAGGCAAGCTCATTGCATGACTGGAGACATTCTGCATCCAACGGCTGTATCTATGACACCTGAAAGCTGTGTTAAGGGCCTCAAAAACAAAAGCGCCCCTGGCTCTAGGTTGCACTGGTGTCATTTTGACGAAAACCAAACTTCCATCCGAGTACCCTACTTTGACTGCTGATAACTGGAGCTTAGATTGACCTGATTCAGGCAATATCTGTTTTAACAGACAGCCAGAAGGGACCTCAAGAGAAGTCCTTGGAGATATTGAGCCAAGAAAACTGCTTCTAAGACCTCAAAAACTCTAGTGCGTATTTTATTTACGTTTACCGCTACCAGACTTAGTCATTTTCTGGACATCTTCACTTTGTAGTATGACACCAAAGACCTCGGACGCACGAGCGACTGCCAAATGCTGAAGGCTGACGGCTATGCTCGTTGGAAAGATAAATTGATTACGCTCAATAGTTGTGAAGACTTCGAACGCGAACGGGCTCATCTGACAGGCCTAAAGGCTAAGCGCCCTTGAACTGTGGAAATACACTGAAAATCATTTGATGGTCCGCCCGTAAAAATTACGTGCTTAGTAGAATCTCCGCCACGACCACCAGGAACGTCGGATCGACAAGCTGAATGATGCGTTGCGGAGCTAGGCTAGAATACTACTGATATTGTGAAGACTCTGTCTGCAAATAATGCCTTTTGGAGGGTCCTTTAAGCGGCGCCCACAGCTGTACTTGCAGGCATAAGCGGAAGCTTCGAAGCGTAGAAAACTCCATTTTAAAGTGATCTTTGGGCGGCCTTGCGCCTAAACTCCTAAGAGTCCGGATGGCTTACGGCTTGATAACTTCGTCGGATAAGCAGACTAGTTGAACAAAGTGTTGCATTATTCGACCAGCGACAGATTTGCCCACGGCACGGGTAGAGCCTCATTTCGGCATGAAACAATTTCGTCTCCTAAAATTTAGGGATTTTAACTTCTGTCGCGATTTGTCGGAGTTGTGGTTCTCGGAACGCCTTGCTGGATAGCTCGACGGATAGCCAGACTAATTCTGAAGAGATTTGACTGAATGCTTGAACACTTTCAGCAAGATCTTGACCTTCAAAAAGTTGGGCGCCCCTGGGCTATAGTTGCGCTTTCTGGCTTTTTCCTGAGAAATCTTCATAAATTAATCACTGAAAACTTCATCTCGATCACTGAAATGACCGCCTGCAACTTGAAATGTTGTCGTGAGATGTTCCTCTATCGTGAAACGCTCCATTTTGAGTCTCTGCTTCAGGTTCTGTTCAATAAAACTGACTTTGACTGACACACTATTGACAACAACTCCATGCTTGACATTGCCCAAAACTTTGTTTTACATCAAATTAGCAAGATTTAGACTTTTAAATGCAAAATGCCTTGATGAAGCAAAAAAAATTTGGTTTGGGTACAACACCCTGCACTCATTAAATTTCGCATATTTCTGGTTAGTATAGGAAACACATACCTCATCGCCAAATCATTCGCATCCCACACGAAAATCCCTTTCTATCATTAACCTATAGTCAACTGCCAAGTACTTGTGAACAATTGTGTAAGTCCCCTCGTGAAAACAGCAAATCACAACGAACCAACTGAGGGTACTCCATTGCATTGTAGGAATCTTGGAGTTGAACGTACGATCTCTCACGCAATCTTAGTGTACGGAATACTTTGATCAAGAGAGAATGGAGTAATCTTTGGATACTTTGTTTTGTTGATTGGTGCGGTCACAAAAATCACATCAACAGGACTGAAATTGATCAAAGAGTTGAGGATTGCTGCCTTCCAGATCAAGGGTGATTCTAAAGCGGTTATCAATAGGATGAAAAAGGGTTGCACTCTGAATTGGAAGTTTGAGTGCCTTCCAAAGGAAGCTAAGGAATTGTCGGCTAGTTTCAGTAATATTTCCTTAGCGCATTGTTATAGAGAAGCAAATATTGCTGCAGATCTCTTAGCAAATACTGGAGTGGATCAGGTCAGTTTCTCAGTCCTAATCAATTTGGAGTTTATGCTTGATCGGTGCTCCCTAAGAGCTTCCAGAAGGGCTCCATGTGGGGCCCACTCATCCAAAGTTTGGACGGCTTCCTCTCTTGGACTGAGCATTAGAGATTACAGAAAGGGGAAATAGCAAGATGAAAAGAAAGGAAACGGGTGAAAATGGGAAAAAAGTAAGAGAGAAATTAAATTAGAAAAAGAAAACTAGAAGATTTTTTTTATATGGGCACATATGTAGAAGCAATGATGCCTTTTGGACTTTGAACAAAGACAATTCTATTATAAGGCAAGGGATTTATAGCTGCCTAATGGCAGTGGATCCACGTCAAGCGAAATTTTCCTTTCCTCTGAGCAAAAAGCTTTGTTCTCACTCTCCAAAGATGATTTTGGTGGCTGCAGTTTATGTTTCTTGCTTGCCACATGTGTTTGTCAGAATCAGTTTTGGGTAGATAGGTTTCTTGGATTGGGATGGCACAGTTGCAGACTCTTTTTTGGATGTGGCTTGCTTGCACTTTCATTGCACTTGCTCTACTAGATCTCCTAGTGGATTCAAGAAGACATGGTTCGATGAATTGTAGCGGTGGTTTAACAAATTGTAGCACTGGCTGTTTAGTGCAGGTAAATGCGAGGTTCTGGGTGTTCTTTGCTACCATCTAGCTTGGACACTAATTTCCTAGTCCTAGGGCTCTATGGTGGATTTTGCTAGTGTAAAAAGGAGGGAAAAAAACAATTGTGTGTGTATTTATATATGGATATGTTCACTCTTTGTTAAGGGAGGAAATCAGCAGGTACAAGATATGGTTTACTTAGATTCTGTTCTAGCGTAGGCTAGAAAACTTCCCTATAAATTGTTGTTTTATTGTGCATTTTGGCTTTTCTGGTACTGTCAGTTTGTATCTAGCTCTCCCTCACTGTTTTGCATATCAGCATCCTCTGGTTTGTGGGTGTGGTCCCAATAGATCTCAATCTTTTAGCATCATTTTTCCACTGATAAACAAGAATATGTTTCCTAAGCACAATATCCAATTCTTCAAAAATATATGAATCTCAATTATTAAGTAATTTTTTTGATCTTAAAATTATATTAATAGTAGAGGGAAAAGTACATGAAAGTGATCTGTTTAGAAATCAAATTTATAAGAGCACTTGCTAGAGAAAGTTGACATCTGTGGGTGAAAGGTACATCATTAAAGCACTTTCTGAAGGCACCAAGAGAAACAGAAAAGATAGAAAAGCTAGCCATTACTACAAAAAGACTATAAAAAAGATTTGGTGCATCTCATTTGGCACCACACCCACAAAATATTATCAGGCTTTCTTTCCCCAAAGATAAGAAAAACAGTTGATACCTAAGGGTGGAAACCTCACTAATGGTGGTAAAATTTTCCTTGGATAAAATGAAAATAGACTATGGTTGGTTAAGTAAAAGGCCCATATCTCTTGTCAATGAGATGACCTTAAGCACTAAATTATTAATGCTTTCACATTGTAGATCCATCTTTAAATCCCCAAAAGACTTGTTAGATATTGAATGGGTAAAAGTGACTAAAATTACTGCATCCAATTTTAAGCAAATGAGGTTAGGTGCAAGTTGGCAATGTTTAACCAACCATCACGATGCATGATGGTCATCCCTGGATGCATGTCTATTGTTGTCATGTCCCCGTTTTAGCTGACACTGTTTGTCGAGGAGTTAGCCTATAATTTCGATCCTCGTAGGCTGACAGGGTGCGCAGAGGATCATCGGAGGCAGTTATCCAGTGTTTGGTAGCTCCAGTTTCGCAGTTGTGGCAGGTTGGACCTTCGCAGAATCTTCCAGAGAGCTCTTTCAGGAACTTTCTATTTTTAGAAAGTTAGGTCAGGCGGAAGCTGCTATTTCGGGCAGGGCACCTGGCGCAGTTTTTTCAGCTCAGATTCGACCCAGTTCAGCAGTTGGTTGATTTGACGGAGAAATAAGGAGCAATTATTGAGTTATTAAATATTTAATAATTTGACTTTATAATAAAGTCACTTTATTGAAATATTAAAATATTTAATTATTTGGCTTAATTATAAAGTATTTAATTATACTTTATAATATATTATTAAAATGTGACTTAATGAGTATTTAATGCTCATTAAAAGTGGACGCCAATAATTAATCATTTCTCCTAAGTCCAAAAGTGAAAATTAAATCATTTATTTAAATGATTATTTTAATGGAGAATTAGGTCGAACTTTTCAAAGAGGAAATATATACCTTTCACAGGCAAAATCGAACTATCATGTTATTATTCAATTTTGTCTTGAACTTGCATCTGAGCTTTGGAGTTTGCAAACCCTCGGGTTTCTGGCAGACGAACGTTTCTGGAGAACGAGAACTCTTCAGAGATCAGGCAGACTGAGGCTGTGAAATACCAGCTGAAGCTTGCACTTGGTGGTTTCACACAGAGAACACAGATTGTGCTTACACATCCATTTTGGCAGAGGTTTCCAGAGGATATCATCAACAGACAGAGGCGACTTGAGTAGAGTCAAGTTTTCAGTGATCTGGCACAAATCCCAAGGAGGCCGTACTTTTCATTAATTGCTGCAGTAGGTCGTACTTCTGTACTTTCAGGCCGTACATTCATCTCTCCTGAGGAAACGCCTTCATTCTCCTGTTTCTGGTGATTCTCAACTGGGGCGCTTGGTTTACTGGACATTTGCATTGGGATTTGAGCTGGAAGATCCATCAATTAAATTCTGGCCGTACCATAATCAGCTACAGCAGCCGCCATTAAAATACCAGGTTTTTTATTTAAAATTTCATGTATTGCTTCCTACCTTCAGTTTGGCGTTGTAAAACCTTGAATAAAGAATAAAGTATTGGTGCGCCTGTGTTTCTTGAGCAATATCTGAGACTTTCAATACATCTATGAATTTTTATGAATTTATTATCATTTCCTAGAGAAATCGCAAATTTCATTTTTACCTGTGAAAACGTCAAAAACACACAAAAATCAAAACTTGCAAAAGCCTTTAAAAATCCACTTAGGGTTTGAATCGAGAGAACCATCGAGGTTCAGCGGTGGTATCCAGTACGAATCTCCACGCCATCTATTAGCACCGGTGCTTACCGGTGCTTTTATTCGAGTGCTTTTGCTTACCCTTTTCATGAGCGAGATCAGCCGATTATATGAGGCGTAGGGGCGAACAAAGCGGATTGGACAGGTCCACCTATCCCACGAAGATTGAGGAGCGATGTCGAGGGGTACTTGGGATTCCGCGGATCGGTTCTAGCGTGAGTGATGGCGGTGTTACAGCTAATGGCGGCATTGAGACTTCCTCTCCCGAGAGACTTCCGCGAGGGATCGGGGAAGCACATGCAGTGATATCACCCGATAGAGTTGAAGAAGCGATAATATGATGGATATGATGTCTCGGTGATGGAGTACCATTAGGCGATTATGCGCCCTGACCACACTTCATTGATTAGACTGACAAGCGGGACTGCGATGGATCGACCATTAGCATCGACACCTAGGCTGACCGTCTCGATCCTGCTATATGAGGCGTAGGCCAGGACATCCTACTTTCTTACCTAGGGAGACTCCACCTCAGACTCCAGGGGCCGAGCATCATCTACAGCATCAGGAGTTTCAGCCTCAGAATGGCATGTCAGTGGCGGACTTGACGAGATTTCATGGCGAGTACATGTCTTTAGCGCCGGAGATCCGACAGGCACTTACATTTCATGAGTTTATAGATGTCTATAAACCCAGAGGAGGAGGTAGATTTGATCGTAGACCCCCACAGCATCAGCAGCAGCAGCCACAGGTGAATAGAGACTTGCAGTATGCGGTGAGCAAGATTACGCTGCCATATTTTGATGGGTCAGAGAAGACATCAGCTAGGTCTTGGGTTCAGAAATTGGACAATTACTTGTCACTTAGTCCTATGCAGGAGGATGAGGCAATTAAATTTGCCACTTTACATCTGGACGGAGTAGCGCATGATTGGTGGCACCACGGCATGTACACGTTAGGCCATCATGCGGTTAATACCTATCAGGAGTTCACCAGCAGACTGATAGAGAGGTTTGATAAGAAGGATCTGGAATTGTATTTTAGAGAGTTGGCTCAGCTCAGACAGACAGGTAGCTTGGACTCATACATTGGCGAGTTTCAGAGAGTGGCCGTCATGGTGACAGGGATTTCGGAGAGGAGACTTATCATACTATTCGTTGAGGGTTTGACAGAACCCATGAGAGGTTGGGTCAAGGCGTTTGATCCTACTACACTTCAGGAGGCGATGCGGAAGGCAAGGAGTATGGAGCTTGCTGCTCCGAAGAAACAATTTCCGCCTAAAACAAATAACTTGCCTATTGAGGAGAGTCATACACCAGTTGCAGAGCCTAAAAGGAAACCAGTTGCAAGAATTGATGATGCAACTCGGGAGGAATGCAGGAAGAAACAACTTTGTTATTGGTGCAAAGCACCCTACAGCAAGGAGCACGATTGTCCTTTGAGACCGAAGGGCAAAGCCAACCGTGCCATGTGGGTTTACTATGATGATGACGAGTCTGATGATTCAGACCAGCAGGTTGTTTCAGAACATGCAGAGGCAGGGAATGCTTCTACGGAGTTTGGGCCCGATGCCAACTTATCCCCGTTGGTATTATCTGCTAGTGTACGGGATGACTCATTCAGGTTTAGGGGATTAGTGGAAGGACAGCGATGTATTGCCATGCTCGACACTGGAGCCACACACAATTTCATTGACGAGAGCTTCGTCAACAGATGTAGACTCCAGACAGAGGATTTCGCTAGATTCAGAGTTCGGGTGGCAGATGGATATACACTCACTTGCACTCGACGGATTTGTAATCTCACTCTCATGCTGACTGATTATGAGTTGCAGGCAGATTTTTATGTTGTCAACTTAGGAGGGATGGATTTAGTGTTGGGTATGAGATGGCTGCAGGATATCAGTGTGTTCACCCTCAACTTACCTAAAATGGAGATGAGATTTGAGGTCCAGGGCAAGAAATATGTGTTGAGGGGTATTACAAATGGCAGCCTTCGTTCTATCTCTCTCGTTAGTGGGAAGAGCGAGAAGGTAGAGGGGGATTTTGTGCAGACCAGGCATGGTAATGCTCAGTACCCCAGGGGTTCTGAGGCAGTCGTTTGGGATCATCCTAGTGGTTTGGTTCCGTTTGTGACCAATCCATTGTTTGAGACAGATGTTATCTCTACATACGACAATCCGCTCTTTGAGTTTGATATGGGTAACTCACCTGATCCTGGCCTTGAGCAGAGTGATGATAGCGTTTGGGATCCTACTAGTGCACTAGGGTTTCAGACTCAGCTCACGGAGGAGTATCACAGTGTGTATATGGTGCAGAGTGCATATGGCTTCGTGATTGATCCGCAGGTACACACTTTGTTTCAGGTGCACAGTTCTAGCATGCACGTGCTTGATATGTTGGATGATAGTATATCTCGTGCAGTTTTAGGGGGTAAGTGTTGCTTGTTGTTTGACTTGCCTCCTTCTGAGCTTCTTGATCCTATGTCGGACCGCACTGAGGTTAATGGGGAATGGTACTCTTTTCTTGCTGATCAGTTGTGGGAGTTACAGGAGTCCGTTGTGGCCAGCAGGAACATTGTCCGGTACTATCCATGGGATCCAGGTGGTGCAGTGCAGCTGTATTTGCAGAGATTGCTTGAGGACAAGCAATTTCAGGGAGGGCGGACTGTCATGTCCCCGTTTTAGCTGACACTGTTTGTCGAAGGATTAGCCTATAATTTCGATCCTCGTAGAGTGCGCGAAGGATCATCGGAGGCGGAGTTATCAGTGTTTGGTAGCTCCGGTTTAGTTGTGGCGAGTTGGGCCTTCGCAGAATCTTCCAAGAGCTTTTTCGAAACTTTCTATTTTTAGAAAGTTAGGTCAGCGGAAGCTGCTATTTCGAGGCAGGGGCACAGGCAATATTCAGCTCAGTTTGACCCGTTCAGTAGGTTGATTGATTTGACGGAGAAATAAGGAGCAATTATTGAGTTATTAAATATTTAATAATTTGACTTTATAATAAAGTCACTTTATTGAAATATTAAAATATTTAATTATTTGGCTTAATTATAAAGTATTTAATTATACTTTATAATATATTATTAAAATGTGACTTAATGAGTATTTAATGCTCATTAAAAGTGGACGCCAATAATTAATCATTTCTCCTAAGTCCAAAAGTGAAAATTAAATCATTTATTTAAATGATTATTTTAATGGAGAATTAGGTCGAACTTTTCAAAGAGGAAATATATACCTTTCACAGGCAAAATCGAACTATCATGTTATTATTCAATTTTGTCTTGAACTTGCATCTGAGCTTTGGAGTTTGCAAACCCTAGGGTTTCTGGCAGACGAACGTTTCTGGAGAACGAGAACTCTTCAGAGATCAGGCAGACTGAGGCTGTGAAATACCAGCTGAAGCTTGCACTTGGTGGTTTCACACAGAGATCACAGATTGTGCTTACACATCCATTTTGGCAGAGGTTTTCAGAGGATATCATCAGCAGACAGAGGCGACTTGAGTAGAGTCGAGTTTTCAGTGATCTGGCACAAATCCCAAGGAGGCCGTACTTTTCATTAATTGCTGCAGTAGGCCGTACTTCTGTACTTTCAGGCCGTACATTCATCTCTCCTGAGGAAACGCCTTCATTCTCCTGTTTCTGGTGATTCTCAACTGGGGCGCTTGGTTTACTGGACATTTGCATTGGGATTTGAGCTGGAAGATCCATCAATTAAATTCTGGCCGTACCATAATCAGCTACAGCAGCCGCCATTAAAATACCAGGTTTTTTATTTAAAATTTCATGTATTGCTTCCTACCTTCAGTTTGGCGTTGTAAAACCTTGAATAAAGAATAAAGTATTGGTGCGCCTGTGTTTCTTGAGCAATATCTGAGACTTTCAATACATCTATGAATTTTTATGAATTTATTATCATTTCCTAGAGAAATCGCAAATTTCATTTTTACCTGTGAAAACGTCAAAAACACACAAAAAAATCAAAACTTGCAAAAACCTTCAAAAATCACTTAGGGTTTGAATCAGAGAACCATCAGGGTTCTGACAATTGTCATACCCATTGTGCATCATGCATAAAACTACATAAATAATGACATCCCTGGATGGATGTCTACAGTTATACCCATTGTGCATCATTCATTGACCTACATAAAAAAATATTAGACTAATCAATACGCATGTTGTGTATGTCAACCCAACCAACATACAGAAAAAGACAGCCATGCCATAAATATGATTTACTAAAATTCCAATATGTAAGATAATAACTCACACTTCAACCTATGCATCACAATAGATTACAAATTTGTTTCTATCATTTTGTCACAATAAAAAATGCCTTGTTGTCTACGGCTATAAAAAAGAAAATTAATTCCCATATTTAGGTTTTCCACCCTCTAATTTCCATGGCATCTCATTTAAGAATGGCATTTTTGCTAAAGGCATTCCCATCTTTTGTATACCAATTCGTTCTCTTCAGCATTTGCCAAATCAATTTTACAAACCTAGTCCAAGGAATGGTTTTAGGTGTAGAAATGGATGGCATCCAAAAAGTCTTTGCCCATATTGACCGCAAGATTCATCTTCCCCTACTTTTGGAACCAGACTAATCTTTAAGTGTCTTTAGATTTCTAATATGAATTCTTATCTCAAGAAGGTATTTTTATTAAGAAAATCCTGTGAGAAACAAATTTTGTAGTTTCCATAAAATTCATTCTAATGCGTCAATTCTGATGAAATGCATCCCTAGTTATCTTTAGATTTCTTCAATCAAAATCAAAGGGAAAAATGTGGACTAATAAAATGGTCACAGAAAGGAATTTCAATAAATACCGTGGCTCTGGATTAACACCCAATGACTCAAGAAAAATAACCCAAATGATCATAAGGAACTTACATATTTATTGATAAACACACAGCAAATAAAAAACAAATTAAAACTTATGTTCAGAGGAAAGTGGAAAACAAGATAGAAAATATACAAAATTGATAATCAGTTCAAAGCAGTACAAGCATACTAGATAATTTGTATAAAATTTGTGAGGCTCATATGGACTCATGGGCATCAACTAATGAGGCAATCAATTAACATAGAAGGATTAACAATAAAAATGATCTAAAAGAAGAAATACTTAAGTTAAAAATCCATCATCCACTCGAAAGGAAAAGAAGATACTGTTGATGTGTTTTTCGTGACCGCACCAAACAGCAGAACAAAAATAGTTTAGGGCTACTCTGTTCTCTCTTGATCAAAGTATTCCGTGTGCTAAGATTGCGAGATAGATCACATGTTCAACTCCAAGGTTCCTTAAGTGCGAATAGACCCAGTTTGGTTGATGTGTATTGTTGTGTTCTTACGAGGGGACTTACACAATTGTTCAGATTTCTTGCAGTTAGCAACTAATGTATGATTTTGAAGGGGATTCTTGCGTGTATGATTTGGCAATGTAGCTTGTTATCCTAAAACTAATCAGAAATGTGCGGAAAGTAAAAGAGTTTAGGGTCTAAGAAACTTATATTCTATTCTAAATGCAGGATATGTGGAGCTTCGTTTCAATAGACTTCAACCAAATTTCACCTAGCCTCACGTCGGACAGCTTCAGTGAAATCAGTGCAATCTTCAAGGGGATAGCAAAAGGTTTTCAAATTATGATTTAGCATACATACACCATCACAATGACGCATGTAAGTATACAAATCACAACCGAAGTTAGATTCAAGATAATCTCCAGTTGACCACGCAAGGCAAACTTATCATCAACAAGTTGCTAGTGGTATGTAATAAAGCGAAGCTACCTCAATAAAACACCACACATCAACGTAAACTACTTGCATGAAATTAAGCTACTTGGATTCGAAAGGAAGAAGAGACCTTGCTAGCTATTCATGACAAGACGAATTCCACCATCAATGAAAAGATCAATTATCATAAAAAGTGTTACACAACAATCTCCTCAAAAGTTTTCAAAGGGAAAACTTTCTTTCTCTTCCACACTATGCTAAGCAAAATGACTACTATGCAATCTCTCCAATCTCTAGCTCTAATGCTAATGCCTGATCTAATGTCCTGTTCTAATGAATACAAATGAGGGGGACTCCCCCTTTTATAGCTAGCCAAGTCCCAAAAGACGGCTAGGGTTACAATTAATAGAGTGGCCAGAATCGTGCCACCTCAGCCCTAACCCTAAAAACTGCCAGAATAGGGAGTGGTACATTAAATGAATCAAAGATTCCCACTCACTCCCAAAATAGTAAATGTAATAAATGCCCATATTCAGTCTTCTAGAAGATCCTCGTCCAGTAGTGCGTTCCCACTTGCCTTCTCTCTGACTGCCAACTCCACGAATCTGCGAAGCACAGCCTCAACTTCCTGAACTGAAATCAGTGGAACACAATCTAACTGAAACTCTAACACTGTGACTGAATGCTCATGCCTTGCACAAGACTTTCTCCAAGCAGCCAAGGAATCCTGCGTGTTCTGGATCAAGGTGGAGAAAGTAGAAGTATTCTCAAAGTCATCTTGTACAAAGGTCTTAACATCTGCAAAGAAAGGCACCAGCAAACCCCTCAAATTATCAACATTAACTTCATCCGGATTCAGCCGCCTAGCAAATATGGCCTCAAAAGTATTCTGAACTCCATCTATGATATTGGCCATAGCTTTATGTATCCTGGCTGAATCTGCCTGTGCCGCATCGAAGAAGCCACGCCCCGTGATAGCCGAAGAATACCACCTAGAGAAATCATATCTGTCATTCTCCTGAATGACACCTCCATCAACTAGCAATCGCAATGGAACATGTTTCAATACCTCAAGACGCTGGATAACTTTGCTCTGGTAGATAGAGGCATCACCCCAAGCATGATCCACTGCCTCCATCCGTGCTAAAATATTAGAGGCTTGCTGAAAAGCAAAAGCAAGATCCTCCATAAACTTCTCCGTCTCAGCACGTACTCCTGTGACCCATTTATCTGCCTCCTGTGCCATCCTTCCCAACTCTACCAAGCCGCTGATCGACTCTCTAGGTACATCTGCCGGAGGCTCTATCACTGGTACATCCTGCCCTTGAGAACGAGATAACTGCTGTACATATCCAATTAACGCCTTGTGTTCTCTTTTCAACCTCTTATACTTCCCTTCTTTCTTGAATAACCTATCCTTGAGGGCGAGGAAGGAGTTATCACACTCCTCAACAATCTGCGCACCAGTAGGGCGTCCCAAGTCTAGAGTCGTGACCACATAATTCTCAGGAACTGCTTCATTCCGGTCACACTCAACTCATGGAACAGCAACGTGAAGAGTACGAGAGCCATCCTCCTCAGTGGAGATCTTCGAAAACTTTCTTGCTTTCTTCTTCTGTGGAGGTGCACTGATCCGGTTCAGAAACTCTTCCATCTCGACTGCTGGATCAATCTCCTCACTGGGGCTTCTTCTCATTCTATCCTTAAGCCAATCGGGCACATCATACTGTATGTCAAAGGGCTGCTGCTCCTGTGCCTCGACCTCTCTAACCTGCTCAACTTCTTCATCATTCTGGCGAGGCTCATCATCCTCAAGTGGCTGAGTATCACCTGACACTATATCGTCATCCTCATCATTCAAGGCCGCCTCTAACTCCTGCTGAAACTAAGGGTCAGTAATAGTCCCCTCATCATCCTGCTGATCAATCCTGACAGGTGCGTTGATGCTCTGGCCAACTGACTCTCTCCGTGGAGGCTGAATATTATCCTATACTACTTGCACCTGGTTCAATGCAATCCTCTGATCAGCAAATAAAGAGACCTCCTGTATACTTGGAGAACGTGTCTCCAAAGGTGATGCAACTGTAATTCGTGGAGGCTCTGGCTGAGTAGGCTCCTGTCGAACTATCTCTTTCTTCCTGGGATCTGGACCGCGTGTAGTCTGTTTCTTTCTGCCTGTGGTGGGTGTCCTGTGATCTCCCATCAAATTGTAAGTCAAGGCAATTGACCTACTTTTCAACCTGTTTACTCGCCTATCAACCCATGCTCTAGTAAATGTCATGACAGGGATAGACAGGGTATCCAAATCTGCAACCTCAGGTTCTGACCAATCGGGAGGTGGAAGTGGGGTATCTCTAACTGCTGCATAATCAGGATGGACAACATCCATATCCTCATTGGCCTGGTCTGGAACCGGCACCACTTCGCACTCCCTGATCAAAGTAATAGGCAATCGAGAAAACATCCTTTTCCTCACTTCAATCTCATCAGCTGCATCGGCCCAATAATCTTCAATGGTGGCCTTATGTTTAAATTCTTCTGACAACACCCACTTGATGTTATGATGTGGATCATAGTGCTGTCGGCTAGTATGATATGAAAAATGATAAAACTGAAGTTCACTTTCAGCCTCTCTAGCTGCCTGCATTGAAGGACACACCTCATCCGAGTTGCCCATGACAATCGGAAACTCTATCCCTCCCTTCTTCTTCTTCTTTTGAATTTTATCAAAGGCAAGCAATTGTCTAGATATCTCTAGCATCAATATTCTATCTGTTGGGTACTTAGGTAGCCTATATGGGTATGATGAGAAACCTTGCAGCCTAATGTAAGAAAATCTTGGAAACTGTATGAACCAACACCCGTACCTTTCAATTAATTCTTGGGCCTCCCTCGAGATTCTGTGATGTAACCGCTCCTGAAGCAGCCTCGTGATGTACATGGTGAAGGCATCATTGACACGCGCGTAGTGGGTTGTGCTTGCCAGATGCAACTGTGGACAGGCATCATATATTTTAAACTGGTGGGAGCCACAACCAACAGGTTCCTTATAACAGATCCCCCTGTACTTCGTCATCCGTGCCAACATGTAGATAATGTAGGAGCTCATGTAAAATGTCTTCGTTCTTCGGAGGCCCAGGAGTTGCTCATGTAGATTATCACTTATCATTTCGGCCCAATTGACATAGTCTTTGCCTTCCAGCACGAGATTGATGTAGTAAAACATCCAAGGCTCAAAAATGAAGGACTGTGCACAACCACCAACCCTGCTCAGCATCATGATGAGATCACAATACTCTTGTTTCAAGTCATCCGCAATGATCTGTTTTGGCAACTTCGTTCGAAAAGGCTTAGGAGTGGTCATCCAGTGGGTGTTAATTGTCTCCATGCATCGCTCAAAAGCGTAAGCAAGATACGCCCACTGCTCGGATTTGTAGGATCATATTTCGTGCACCAGATCCCAGCCACCGGCGGTCGCCGGAGTAAGATTGTCTAGCACTTGGCCATCTGGTGACATGATCGACCGGTGTTCCTTCTCGTAGCAATTAGCACATTCCATCATCAGCTCCAAGCATTGAATGGCTGGTGGAAAACCAGCAGTTGCATACAACCCGCTTCGAACGATATTGTGTGAAGTAGTTGAAGGCCGATGACTTCCAATTCCAAACATTCTGTTCTTGAAGGTCTCTAGGTTGACGGAGCCCAGGTTGGTGTCTGTCAACTTGCCCAGCTTTGAAATAAACTTCGACTCTGGCATAAATGTTTTACTCAGCTTCTTGATCACTGCTTGTCTCGATGCACCATTGTCCTTTCCAGTTGTCCTCGCTTCAGCCATCTCAGCTTCTTTTATTGAACTTCAACACTTAGAAAAGTTTCTAAGTAAACTTCAGCCTTCAGCACTTTCAACCAATGTCAATCAGCAACTTCGACCTCTACAAATTCGTACTTCACACCAGCAATCAGCAACTAGCAAGTTCGTGCTTTTAAAGTTCTCAACTACTTCAGTTCACTGCAAGGCGTCCTCTTCAGCACAGGCAACTTCAACTCACTCAACAAATCAAACTTCAGCCACTTATACCAGCAAAGTCGTACCTCTTGGTTTCAGCTATGCCACTTCTCAGCAACTCAAGGCGTCTCCTTTAGCTGCAAATTTGATCAACTTCAAGCGCCTACAAACTCCATCAAAGAAAATTTCAATTCCTTTCCGTTTCTCATAAACACTAATCTTCAAAGAATATACCAGAAAGCAAGTTCACTCTTCACCAGAAAACAAGAGAAACATTCATTTTAGCTAAACTCGAATTCTAGAAGAGTCATTTTTAGCTTCAGCATTTAAATCACACTGCTTCAAAATTCAATTCTCCCTCTGGGTATTTACACTTGTCTCCAACAAGCCTGAATCTTGTTCTTCTAGAAACTTGACTTTGACTGGCGTCTTTGAATTTGCTTTCGAAAAATTTAATTTAAATTCATTCTTTTAATTTACCAGCCGGAGCTCTGTCACTTGAATTCGAATTTAACTTCTCCTCTGTTCTGGAAAATTCATCCTTGAAGAATTCAAACAAAATTATCTAGGCAACACATCTCGAACTCATCATTCGAAGAAATTCATTTTAAAAGTCATTTTATTCATCTTTGCCTTAGAAATTTTTAAATTTTCCCTTAGAAAAATTCACAGTTTGAGCACTGATTAAATTCTTCACTGAAAAAGTGTCGGCGAAGTTCGGAAGACTTAGAAATCCATCTATCATCGCAAATGTTCAATACCCAGAAGAAAATTTTCCTCAGAACACCTCGAATCCATGGGTACCCAACGAACGGGTTCATTTAATTTTTGAAATTTGAACCTTAGAAAAAATATCATTTGACCATTTTAAATTCATCCTTCGCCTGTGATCATTCTGTGTTGCTCCAGTTCGAGGAAACTTGAATTCATCTTGCATTATCATCACCTCTGACTTCGTCACTGAAAAGTTTGCCGATGCTCTGAGAAATTTCATCACCCTGCGCCTTAGGCGTATTTTCTAGGAAGAAAATAATTGCCTTAGAAAATATTTTAAGCATCTCTTGCATTCTTGAAAATTTTCCCTTAGAAAATTTTATTTGTTTGCCAGTGGAGGAGATTTTATCAGCTTCACTTAGAAAAATTTTATTCACAGAGGCGCCTTGCATATTTTATCTTCACTTGCCACTTGCATTTTACTAGAAAAATATTTACTTGAAATCCCAACGCCTTAGAGGTATTTATTTTTTTATCTTGTCATTCAAAGTTTTAGGCGCATTTTACATCTGAAGGGAGATACTCACCTTGAAAATTCTTCATCACCTAGCAAGTTGCTTTACTTCACACGCCTTAGGAAATTCTCCAACACCTTATAACTTTAGGCGCCTAGCACTTAGAAGAAATTTGAAACCACGCCTTAGTAATTTAATTCCACCCCACATGCCTTAGGAAATTTTCTAACACCCACCACCTTGGGCGCATTTTGAGCTTGATGGAGGATAACGCCCATCTTTTACCTTGTGTTTACCACGCCATGAAGTGTCTTTCACTTCATTTACCACCTCTATTCACCATTTTACACCTAAAATTGGGCGCATTTCCATGTGTGTGAAGGATGACTCTTCGTATTCCACCCTTTTGTCTTTATATGCATGCACTTGGGCGCATTTTGCCCCTTGAGGAGGATGGATAGCTTTGACCTTGTTGACTTCCTTGCAACTTGAGCGCATTTTTGTGTGGGTGGAGGATAAAGAACTTTGACTTGTTTGACTTATTTCATCTTTGGGCGCATTTCCATGTAGCTGGTGGATAAACTTTCTAACGCCTTTAGAGTGACTCTTCACATTCCGCTTTTTGTCCTCACATGCATGCATTTGGGCGCATTTTGCCCCTTGAGGAGGATGAAAAGTTTGACTTTGCTTTGACCTTCCTTGCCTTGGGCGCATTTCACCCCTGCTACAGGATGAATTTTGCAAGTTGGGCGCATTTGGAGGGGTGAGGCGGATTTCCTACACTTAGAAATTTTTTTAATCTCCTGAGCTTTCCTTGGGCGCATTTTGGCATGCCTGCAGGACAAACTTCGTTGACTTCTCCTTGACTTTTGCATCTTGGGCGCATTTTGCCCTGTGTGAAGGATAAACCTCATACTTAATATTTTTTTCATGCTTTCTTACTCACCTGGCGCATTTTGCCATGTCTCCTGGATGAAGTTCCAGACTTAGACAAATTTTCATCATTTTTCGCCAGCTTACATGCCCTGCTATTTATAGTAAGTTCTCTGAATTTCGCACCTCTGAAGCCCAGAATGACTTGAAATTTTAAACGTAGCATCCTCATGATCTTGTCGCTCTGTCAACACTGCCATTTTTAGTCACCCTGCTATTTTTAGCCCATTTCCGAAGGTGGTTTACTATAAATAGTAACCTCATGTTTCTGATAGTTCCCATGCTCCGATCGTCTTGAAACTTTAATGAGGCGCTCCTCACCACGTGACCTGCTGGCTGACACCGGCGCATGCACTCAATTTACTATTTTTAGCCAGTTTCCAAATTGACTTACTATAAATAGTGGTGTCTGCTTGACTTGAAATTTCACCGCCAGATAGTTCTAAGAATGCCGATCAGCGGTGGTTTACACCGGTTTTTGAAAATTTTGACTTTTGACGCCTATTTTAGGTCTGGGTTGAAACCCTAATTCGCTCGCATGCGTGTCAAATGATATATGTTTCTTCTTCGCTTGGCGGGTCAATCGCACGTGATACCGGAATTGGCTGGCCACGACACACCGCTAAAAATAGCAGTTCCTCGGAGTGAGAATTCCGTTGCATGTCACACCATCGCGGCTTCAAAACCCATCGAATCACCCGACATGCAAAAGAAACCCCGACATGCAAACCCTAAAAATAGCCTCAAGGTTGAATTGAAAGTGATCGCCTCGGCTTTGCATGTTATATCATCGCCAAGGTCTCAAAACCCGTATGAATATCCGATATGCAAAGAAAACTCTGATCCGGAACCGGAAATTTGTGCCTCAAGCCCCGATCGCTAAAAATAGTAAGTTGTCTATTTTCGCCATATTTTGCATACCAATAGCCCGATATGCCCCGAATGCCGGGTGGATCATCGGAATCTCAAAAATGCTGACAGAACTGCCTGAATTTCACACTTACTAAAAATAGTAAGTACCTCAGAAATGGATGAAAACTTGCTGAAAGCCTGCTGGAAACATGCTGACAACAATGTTAAGCTCAATTTTCAATATATTCACCCTATTCGACCTCAAACTGACCAGGAAGACTCAAACCCTAATTTCAGAATTAGCCAAATTCACGTTTAAACTCATTGACGGGCGCAATCCCCGAAAGGTGGACATCAGAAAAGAGACAGAGCGGGAGAGAGAGGAGAAAACCCAAGCCAAAAGACCAGAATGGAGCAAAAATTAGGGGGTCCCCATCTTGAATGGGGCGATGTGTGAAAAGGTCACAACAGATACATAACATGAGGAAGTATGGGCACCAATATCAAGGATGAAAGTATGGCATGTCATGTTGCTCATGGCTGTTACAAGTACATGATGGGGGAATGCTGAGATGGATGGAGCATGTCCAAGATGTACCCACAGTGCATCTTGAATGCTAGATAGCCAATGTAATCTGATAATTCGGTTCTCAAGTTTTCCAAGACCATTGGAGTCTTAGTTGTCCTCACTCATTGGAGTGTCCCCAAGAAGCCTAAAGGAATAATTCATCATTAAACCTATGTAACAGAGATGTGGATTAGCAATGGTATGGGGCACCTTTGAGAAGCATCCATTCAAAGTTACAGACCTAGTAAAGGCCTAGAAAACCAAGTTTGACAAGTTCACTGGTTGCAGCAGGTGTCAAACTTATCATAAAGTGGCAAACAAAATACTGGTAAAGCGGTGAGTGCGCATCTCTATGAGCAGTGAATTGTAATTTGGAATGTTTAGCATTTTATCTTGATTTTGGACACTTATCTTTCATCTTCTTGCCTTTGGGGAGTTGTGGGAAGGTGTGAAGTTGCTTCTCCACATCTAAGAGAGGGTGATCTCTCATGTTTTGGTGTATGAACCATTGTTGGCCTATATAAATGTGAATGCAAGTTAGGTATTTGTAAATGGTAGTGTAGAGCAGGTGGAGATGGAATTATAGCTGTTTTTGGAGCTTGTTGATGTTGTATTTAGCATTCTTGAACATCTACAACAATCTCTCATAGTGCAACAAAGAGCAATTTAATGCTACTCTCTAGGTTGTAGTTTTTCACCAAAATTGGGTTTTCTCATTGTCAATACAGAGTTTGTTTTTGATAATATAAGCTGCATTTACAAGGTGCAGTACCCTTAACACGAGGATCCCATAGGGCCAGAGTTCAGATCAAAAAACAAAAACCAGAAACAGTGACAGCAAAGCAACAGCAAAAAGACAACCCACCAGAACAGACCAAAAACCCATCACCTAGCAATACCCTCCCACTCCTCAATGAGGAGTTTCAGCACATCATCCCCAACCCAATTATTGTTGGGACCAGCCTCATCAATCTTCTTGTTCACCTCGTCTTTCAGCACTTCAAACAGAGTGACAGCAGAACGGTGGATGACTTTGATAGAGAACTAGGTCAACCTCGTAAACTTCCTTTCCAGCTTGGCAACACGAGCAACCAGGTTGTTGGGGTCTTCGTCCTTGTCAACTTCAGACCTATTGGTCTCTTCCACCCGTGCTTTATGATTGGAGGAATCCAGTGTGGATTCCTCCTGAATCATACGATTCATCTCAGAGAAGAGACTAGGTCCTTCCACATACTCTTCAGTCTCCTCAACCGTGTCATGTTTGCTCACCTCCTAGCCTTTTTACTATTCCGATCTATTGGATATATCATCTACCAGAACCTCCTTTTTGTGTTTCGCCAGCCTATTGGATCTCCAGAAACTCGTTTGTTTTGCCCCCATCTTAGCACTAGCAGCCACCACCATATCCCCTTGAGAGTCTTTAGCAGTAGAGTCGTCTTCATCATTGTCCGTGGGAGGTTCCATGAAAGTGATGTCCTTTTTTCCTTTCTTCGGTTCAGGCTTAGCTTTGGCAGGCAACATTCCTTCTTTCTTTGTGGGCGTATTCTTTAGCTCACAGAGACCAGTAGCGGCCTTGGATTGGGCTAGACCCGCACCAGTATTCTCCTTTTTGGTAGGGGGCTTAGGTTTGGGTTCCTCAGGAGGTTGGCTAGCCATGGGAGGGTTCTTTCTTTAGAGCCAACAGAGGTAGCCGAACAGGGTTTAGCAGGGGACTGATCAGAGGGTTCCGATTCCTCAACTCTAACAGCAGAGATGGGTTTCAGCAGGCATAGGGCAAGGTGGAAATGATAGAGACGGAGGATAAGCCCTTGATGCAAGGGAAGAGGGGTTGGTTTAGCAGGATTTTTCGCCGCAAGCTCCATGGTTTCTTTAACTAAACTTTCAAGGGATGAAAGTAAGAAGGGGAAACTAGTAAGCATTCTATGGCGCAGGTGATTTGGCAAAGGATAATGGTAAAAGTCAAAAACTTTAAACCAACCTTCAAGAGTGATATACTTCATTAAAACTAGACACACCTGATCCCATGGAGTAGGGAGCTTGCTCTGATCAAAACCAGCATGCAGCTTCATAGGCTGTTCATTTTCCCTAAAGAATGTCTACAAGCTCTCCATATCTTACACTTTTGTATGCTTTTTAAGTTTTTGTCCCAAACAGGGCAGCCCCATTGAATTTGCGATAACCTCCTCATTGATCTCAAAAGAAATCCCTCCCATGGTGACCCTTCTGTCACACCAAGATCCTGCAAAATGAGCAGAAATTTTTTCGTTGTGCCCATTAAGGCACTCCATCAAGGGAGCAATGCCTCCTTCAACACAAATATGCCATACCAAAGTGTCCTGACGAAATTCTTCATAGGAACCAATTCAGTGCACACACGATCTCCTCCCATTTTCACACTCAAATAGAAAACACTCACAAGAGTTAGCAAAATGAGAAATTTTTCAAAATGCAGAAGGGAAATGAACTCAAACAACTTATTAAAGAGATAACTACCATAAAATATCTGCAAATCTTGCCTAATTAAGGCAATAAGATTTTCCCATGTACAAGCAGGCATTTCCGAGAAGCTTAGGATTGCGAAGCCATTGCAAGTATTGATTAAGTACATTGAGGCATTGAGAAAGGCCATCGTTACCTTTATCAGCGTAATGTCCCCTTCCATATGACGGCCGAATATATTATTAGCTTATTTAATTCCTGTAAGCTAATAATTAAAAGTTGGGAATTATTTATTAATTAATTAATGTTATATTGTGGAAAGAAAATATTTAATAATGTTATGTGATGAGCCTAGCCTAAGCTGACTCAAAAACTCTTCTTTGTTCCCTTGAAATTTTGTCAAACAATTCATATGCAAGCTTCCAGCTTGCTGGTCTGAGTTATTAGTTTGGTATAAATACTTGAAGATGATATCAAAGTACTCTAAATGCTTAAAATTCAATACTACAATGCATAAATTAACATCCAAAGGCATGAATGACTTCTCTTAATCATCTACAATGCATATCAATGACTTCTAAGTGAAAGAACTTGCACCTACAGCCAACTGGTATTTTGTCAAACAGTTGTCATGCATCCTCATACAAAGATCAAAACTAATACAATGATTTAGAACAACTACTTATTCCTCCTTTATTGCAAATGCCTTTCCAATACAATGCTGATTTCAATATGCCAAGACTCTTGTTAAATTACAATGATATATAAATATGATATTTGTTGAGATGAATGCAACCTACAGCTGAAAACTTATGACTCCTATAATGCCAAATTCTGATCTGCAATAAACACCTACAGCTGATTATAAACTATTATGTTATGCAATGCTATCAAGTCCAAAAGACAAAAGAACCTGATTGGAATGATGACGCCCTGGCTGGTAGGTGATGAAGTCAACAAATTTGATGCCAAACTGTCCTCTCACAAGCTAGATCGATTTATTCTTTGGGCCGCCCCTGTTCTGGTCTGATTTGCACAAATAAAAGAATATTCAACCTTTTGATGCCTCAAACCTCCCTTGAAGGGGTCGCCTAGACCTCTCCCTGCAAGCGCTCCACTTCTTGACAAGAATCAAGCCTCAATGGGCCTCCACCAGCAAAATCGTGGGTTTCTAGATGACTGTAATTTCCTGGTAAAATTTATATCAGACCTGCAACCTGCCCTCCAAATGATCTGATAACATGAAGAAATCGCTGCCAATGAATGATACAATAATCCTCAATGCAAAGCACCTCTAACTCCACAAATATGCACACTACTGTAGCGTTTTACTATAGCATCGCACTATTCACGTGTACTGTAGCAGCCAACACTAATTCTGATCTAGGATTGATTATCTTTTAAAACCCTTGTAGAAAACTTCACCAATTTGCACAAATGAAAGGATGGAATTATCCTCTCCTCAATTGCAACCCTTCAAGAGATCTTTCACTCCCTCAGTTATGCTATCAATAGGAAGTTTTCGTTTCCTATGATTAAAGAAGAAAACTGCGAAAGCCCTAGGCTCCACAATAAAAATCAATCAAAATAATATTCATCAACTGGATGCTAAGAATGAGCTCTTACCTCTCTTTTTATTCTTTCCTTAGGAGAGCTCAAACACCTTCTTGGCCAATGTGGGATAAAAGATTTATTCCCACATTAAATTATTCACTTAACGCACTTTAATATATTAAAGTGACTTTATTATTATAAAGTTACTTTATAACTTTATAATAATATTAAAATATTAAATAAATCACTTAAGTCACTTAAACTTTAATATCTCTTGATGTACTTGTCTGATTGCTAAGCCGTCTGAGCCAGGAGTTGAATCTCTTTGTTCTCCATGTGATCAGATGCCCGTCTAAAAATAGAAACCCTGAACAGTGACTTACTATAAATAGTAAGTATGTGAAACTGAGTCTAGAAACAGCTGCAAAAGCCCAATCAAGGTCGACACTACCAATATGCTCTGCTCAGGTGTCTTTCTATTAATAGGAACCCTGACTCTCCCAAAATAGTAACTTACTATAAATAGTAAGTGTGTCAATCTGAGTCAAATAACCTATGCAAAGGCCAAAACCTGAATCTAGCTGAAGAGCAATGTCTCTAATCATCGAGTAACTGCCACACGGGACCCTCTATCCAAACATATTAGCCTACAAGGGTCAGGAATAGGCTAAATCCACCAAACTCCGATGCTCGCAAAATGGGGACATTACATGTTAATTAATTAATTATTTTTTATAAAGTCCAAAGTGGGACTTTATTATAATTTTCTGCCTAAAGTGCAAAATTAAATTATTTAAATCTTCTTGGGCAATTATTTCTCGAGAGCTTATAAAAAGATGTTGGAGAAGGCATTATTCATTATTGGAGTTTATTTTCTTATGTTGTGAGCTTTTGAGCTTGACATTTCTAGGGTTTTGGTGGTGAAACGATTAGACCCTAGCCAATTCAGAGGGGAAATCACACAGGTTTTCCATTTGAGTTTCATTGCAATTTTGTGAGTCTCCTATGGAGACAAAATCAGAGTAAACGAATATATTCAGTCTTGGTGTTGTTGCAAGGGTTTGAGTTTTAGGGTTGAGCTTCAATGGCAATACCATTTCCAATGGCATAGGGTTTGAAAAGTGTCTATTGCTTGAATGCAGAGTTTAGTCTTCACGTCCAGCTTGGAGGAGTTGGCACTTTGAAGAGGCTGCCATGTTTTGCACATTCTGAATTTTATATTGCTATTGGGGTTTGAGCGATGGCTTGAATACCTAATATATCAATGGTTATGGATCATATCAAAACCTGTAGCATGATTGTGAGGTTTAATGAAGGACGTGGGTTGAAGAGGAAATTGTGAGACCTAGGGTGAAGTCGCAGGCTGAAGCAAACAATTTATCTCACCTGTATGCTAACGTGGGAACCTGATTTTGAGGCGACAAAACCTGTAGAGTGTTGAAGTCTGAGTTTCAGACCTGGCCGTGGTCTTCTTGCATATTCATAGCCTTGTCTATACCTCACGTGGGAAATTCTGAGCATGTGGTGCTGTTTTGGAGTTACAGGAGGTTCCAACAGCTAGTCGTGGGCATTTCCAGAGTTCTTTATTTGTCTTTCAGTTGCTGTTTACTCTTCCAATCATTTCTTTCACTTCTAGGTTGGAATCTTGGCTTTATATTTACTGTCCATGTTATATGTGTTGTGACGTTTTTCACACATCGCCCCATGGCAAATGGGGACCCCCTAATTTTGGCTTCGCTTTTCGTTTGTTTTGTCCTTGTCTCTCTTTTCTACTGTCTGCCTTTCCGGGATTGTGCCCGTCATTGAGCTTAAACGCGAAATATTGGCCAAGTCTAAAATTAGGGTTTCATCTTTTCAGCCAATTCAGGGGCAAGTAAAGTGAGAAAATTGAAAATTGAACTTAACGTTGTTGTCAGCAGACATCCAGCAGGTTTCCACTAATTTTCATCGATTCCAAAGGTACTTACTATTTTAGTAAGTGCGGAAATCTCAGTGGCAATTTGTCCATTCTTAGATTCCATCATCACACCGCATTCGTGAGTATATCGCATTGTTTGCATGCCAAATTTGAGTTTAAAACGGGTATCGACTCTACTATTTTAGCAGCCCGCTTCGCACGACTTTCGTGGTCCAGATGCGCAGAGATTTTCTTTGCATGTCCTGATATTCCTTCGGTTTTTGAGACCTTCGCCATAGAGCAACATGCAAGACGAGATCTAATTTAATTTTCGTAGATCTCGTTCTCCGAGGCTTTATGGGTTTGCATGTCAGGTTTCTTTGCATGTCGCACCCTCGATGGGTTTTTCAAGAGCTTAGCGATGGTGTGACATGCAAACGAAGATTCTCACTCAGTAAGGAACTTGCTATTTTTAGCAGGTGTGTCCCGGCAGCCGCCTCCCAGCAGTTCAGATTCACGAGCTGATCGCAGTGCCACAGAAACAGAGACAAACGGAGATCTTTTGGTACGCATGCAATGCAAATTAGGGTTTCCAAATGAGCCTAAAATAGGCATCAAAAGTCAAAATCTTCGAATCCGTAGTGTAAAACCACCTCGACGTACCGCTCTTCAAGCTATCTCACTGTGAAATTTCAGTCAAATCGTATAATTTACTATTTATAGTAAGTCAATTTGAAACATGCTAAAAATAGTAACCAGTCGTGATGCCGTTGTCACCAACAGTCAATGCAGGAGGATCACCATTCGACTTCAACTGACCGGAGCTGGGAGCTATCGAGACAGATGGAGCTTACTATTTATAGTGTCAATCTTCAAAAACAAGCTATAAATAGCAAGGTGACTAAAAGTGGCAGTGCCGGCAGATTGATAAAGTTGTGAGGATGCTACGTTCAAAATTTCAGGTTGATCCGAGCTTCAGAGGCGCAAATTCAGAGAACTTACTATAAATAGCAGGGCACGTAAGCTGGCGAAGATGATGAAAATTTGTCTAAGTCTGGAGTCTCGTCCAGCAGGCATAGGAAAATGCGCCCATCTCAACTAGAGGCATGAAAAATTTTCTAAGTGTGAGTTTATCCTTCACACAGGGCAAAATGCGCCCAAGGCAGGAAAGTCAAAAAAAAGTCAACGATTTTCATCCTGCTGCCAGGCTAAAATGCACCCAAGAAGGAAGAAGGAAAAGTTGAAAAGTTTCTAAGGCATGGAAATCCGCCTCACCCTCCAAAATGCGCCCATCCTGCAGCAGGGGTGAAATGCGCCCAAAAGACAAGGTGGTCAAAGCAAAGTCAACGAATTTCATCCTCCTGCCATGCTAAAATGCGCCCAAGGAGAAGGAGGGAAGTTGTGAAAGTTTCTAAGTAAAATTCGTCCTTCTCCACACCTCAAATGCGCCCCATGCAAGCATAAGCTGGATAAAGTCAAACTAGTCAAATGTTTTCATCCTCCTCAAGGGCCAAAATGCGCCCAAATGCATGCAAGTGAAGACAAAAAAATGGAAGCTGAAAAGTCACATAAAGACATTTGAGAAGTTTCATCCTCCACCTACATGAAAATGCGCCAAAGTTGGAAGAGGGTCAACAAGTCAAAGAAACTCGTCCTCCTCACCCTCCTAAATGCGCCCAAACTAGCCCAAGTCAAGACAAAAATTTGAATACGATGAGTTATCCTCTTGCTAAGCTGAAATGCGCCCATGTTGAGGTGTAAAAAGTAAGTGGTGGTGGTAAGTAAAGTGAAGTGTGGTTGAAAATGCCTCAAGGCGTGGTCAATGCTTGGTAAATACTAGGCGTTATCCTCCTTCATCCACAAAATGCGCCTAAAGTGGAGAGTGTTTGAAGATTTTTGCTAGGCGTGGTGAAAAGTGATGAATATTGGGCGTTATTTTTTTAAATTTTCCTCCATCAAGTGCTGGGCGCCAAGAGTGATGAGAGTAATAAGGTGTGGGAAAAGGTTCTTAGGCGTGTGAAATAAAAATTGCTAGGCGTTGGAAAAATATATCCTACATGAAGTGTGACGCCAGGCTTGTGAGATGGACATGAAGTGCTAAGGCGTGATTTTCCTCAAGGGTGGTAAAATGAAATAAAAGATGAGTGATGAAATATTTCAAGTGTGGAAGTGAAATACAAAACGGCGGCTAGAGAAAAATAAAACGTGCCAGGCACCTCCACGAACAAAAAATTTCTAAGTGAAGTTGGTGTCTTTCTCACAGGCCAAAATTTTAAGAGTTGCCTGAGGTGAAGTCAGGGAAAGCCAGCTCCACTGGATGAGTAGAAATTTCTCAAGTCAGAGCAACAAGAAATCTTCACAGATGTGAAAAACGGATTTAAATTTCACAGGGAAATAATTTTCTAAGGTTCAAAATTCAAGAAAATTAAATGAACCCGTTCGTTGTGCACCCATGAGTTCGACGCGTTCTGGAGGGAATTTTCTTCTGGGTATTGAGGATTATCGATGAGGAGTTGATTTTAAGGTCTTCCATGCTTCGCTGCGGCCTTCAGGATGGATATTTTGGATGGACCTCAAGTTGATGAATTTTCCTAAGGGAAATTTTAAAATTTTCTAAGGCAAATGTGAAGTAAATGTGTTTTCAAGGTAAAATCCTCCGGACAATGAATTTGAAAGTGATCGCCTAGATGATTTCTGATCGAGTTCCTGATGAAGGAATTTCTTCTCAAGCCAGAGTTAAATGAAATATCAGAGTGAAGTACACCAGGCAGAATACAAGATGGGTTGAAAAATTGGCTAAGGCATGAAGAATTTGAACGTGAAGAAGATGGAACGTGAAAATCTTGGTAAGTAAGTTGAGTTTATATTGTGAAGTGTTCTAATGCTTCTCTCCTTGCTTGTTTTGCAGGAGAAATGTTGAGGCCAGAGCACGATGACTTGAAGTGGAAGCACGATAAGATGAGTTTCAATCTCGAAGGAGAAAAAGTTGCAAGAAAATGGCTAAGTGTTGGACTTAGTATAACTCAAAGTGACGAAGATGAAGACCCTCAAGTGGAAGAAATCAAAGAACAACGCCAAGAAAGAAGATCGAGAACAGTGTGAACGCGTCTACAAATGGAATCTTCTAGAAGGATGATGGTGGACATTATGGCGCATTTATTACCCCACTCTCCTTTGTGGCGGTTTTTAGGGCAATATTATTTAGGGCTGAGGTGGCACGATTCTGGCCACTCTATTGATTGTAACCCTAGCCGTCTTTTGGGACTTGGCTAGCTATATAAAGGGGGAGTCCCCCTCATTTGTAATGGATTAGAAAGTAGACAGTAGAGAGGATCAGAGTAGAATTAGAGTAGAGGGACAACTTAGAGTAGCTTAGAAGTAGATTGATAGTGTAGTTTGGAGAAGAAAGAAAGTTTTCCCTTTGAAAACTTTTGAGGAAATTGTTGTGTAACACATTTTATGATAATAGATCTTTTCATTGATGATGGAATTCGTCTTGTCATGAAATGCTAGCAAGGTTTCTTCTTCCTTTCGTATCCAAGTAGCTTAAATTCATGCAAGTAGCTTACTTTGGTGTGTGGTGTTTTACTAAGATAGCTTCGCTTTATTCCATACCACTAGCGGCTTGTTGATGATAAGTTCGCCTTGTGTGGTCAACTGGACATTACCTTGAGTTTAACTTCAGTTGTGATTTATATGCTTATATGCGTCGTTGTGATGGTGTATGCATGTTAAGTCATAATTTGAACATCTTTTGCTACTTCCCTTGAAGATTGCACCGATTTTACTGAGGCTGTCCGACGGAGGCTAGGTGAAATCTGGTTGAAGTCTATTGAAACAAGCTCCACATATCCTGCATTTAGAATAGAACATAAACTTCTTAGGCCCTACACCCTTTTCAATTCAGTACTTTCTGGTTAGAATAGGAAACCCGCACTTCATAGATAAATCTTTCGAGCATTTGAATCCCTTTCTCCACTGCCGAACAATTCTGTAAGTCCCCTTGAAATACCAGCAAATCACATCGAGCCAAACTGAGCCTATTCGCATTAAAGGAACCTTGGAGTTGAACGCATGAACTTTCTTGCAATCTTAGCATGGAATACTTTGATCAAGAGAGAATAGGAAGCCGTTGGCGACTTTATTCTGCGTTGGTGCGGTCAATTTAAAACACATCAACGGACTAACAAGAGATGTGTCATGACATGCCCTCAAAATTCTCTCCTTCACCTTTGATTCTAGTACAAGATACACCTAGTCCTTATAAAGAATGATCTCATCAACCATTTTGTACCTATCATCTTGTAGCTTCCCATCCAAAACGTCAATAGAAAATGTGTTCCTAGCATATTCAGCTAATATAGAAACCTTGCAATCAACAAATATATTAGTCATAGAACCTAAACAAGGTTTCCTAGAGAGTGCATCCACCACCACATTATTTTTTCCCTTAACATATTCAACGTCAAAATTATAGGCTTGTAGCTTACTTACCCATTTTTTTGGTCTATCATTCAAATCCTTCTAATTGAAGAAGAACTTCAAGCTGTTATGATTTTCACCACAAACTTCCCACAAACCAAGTATTGTCTGAATTTGGCTACTGCATGCATAATGGCCAACATCTCTTTGTCATACATGGAGAATCTCTTCTCCATTTCCTTGAGCTTCTTACTCTCAAATGCTACAAGGTGTCTATAATGCATCAAAATTGCTCCAATCTACTCTCCTAAAGCATCACATTCTAAAACAAAAGGAAGTTAAAGTTTTGGAATAGCAAAAACAAGAAATGAACTCGTACCTCCTTGAGCTTGTCAAAAGCACTTTGTGTTGTAGTGTTCCAAGAGAAAGCCCTCTTCTTCATCAAATTTGTCGATGGGGCTGCAAGTTGTGAAAACCCCTTGACAAACCTCCTATAATAGCTGCAAAGTCCCACAAATCACCTTAAATGTGACAAAGTCTTAGGCCTAAGCCAAACCCTTATTGCCTTGATCTTCTTCTCATCCATGCTAACCCCTTGAGCACGAATCTTATGCCACAAATACAATATCTCCGTCAAACCAAACTCACATTTGGATGCTTTAGCGTAGAATGAATGCTGCTCTAGTACGCCAAGAACCTCATTAATGTGCTTCAAGTGATCCTCCCATGTCTTACTGTAGATCAAGATATCATCAAAGAAAACCAACACAAATTTCCTTAATTGTAAAATAAATACCTAATTCATGCATGATTAAAAAGTGGCAGGTGTGTTGGTCAACCCAAATGGCATGACCAAGAACTCATAGTGTCCATAATGACACCTGAAAGTTGTTTTCCGCACATTCTCATATCTAACCTTTATTTGATGATACCCTGACTGTAAATCAATCTTGGTGAAGTACATCACTCCATGAAGCTCATCTATCAACTCATCAATCTTGGGTATGGGGTAGCGATTCTTGATTGTCTTTTTGTTAAGGGCCTTATAATCAATGCTCATCCTCAAGGTACCACCTTTTATCTTGACCAACACCATAGAAGAAGCAAATGGGCTAGAGCTAGGACGTATGTGTCCCATGTCCAAAAACTCCTTAATTGTCATCTCAATCTCCTCCTTGTACCTCCTAGGATGACAATGGTGTAGTGATGATGGGTTTTGCTCCTTCCTCTAGCTCAATTATGTAGTGTGCACCCTAGTTTGGCATACAATTTTTTTCGTTTTTTACCAATCAAACTTCTCAGACATTTTGTCAAACATTTCTTTGTTGCTGCTGGTCTGAGTTTATAATCAGATTTGTTTCACTTTCACACCTTGTCAGATAATTCATGTATTGCATTCACAATATATACATCATTCATTATATTCAGGAAGTTCTCATATACAAGCACCGATAGCAATACCTCAATGATAATATATTATCGAATAGAGAATGAGTGCAGAATTACAAATCATACATGAGTTTTTAATGAGTTCAATAAAAGATACTTTTCTCTGACCTGGAATATACTGAAGTACAAGAGTCGTGTATTATCTGAAGATTTCAGCTAGCTTATTGCAGTCTGAAAATTCATTCCTTCCCCATGACTTCAAGCAGGTTCTAGATTTTACCAGCAACCACGAAATCCTGAAATTGTATAAAACAATTAACACCAATTAACACCTTAGAAATATCACAGCTAAGGCAGGGCTCCCAATACTCCACAACGATAAACTAAGAGCCTTGATATTCCCTTTTAAGACACCCGACTCCCTTGTTTACGCAACACCCTTCATACCACGATTCATATAATATACAAATTCCGTTGAAACTACAAGCAACCAATATATAATTTTTCAAACATCCAATTCCTAACACAACTGTCGCGACTAACATCAAGTTACAAGGTAGCGGCAAAGAGTAGATAGCTTGACTTCAAATAAATCTCCAAACCTCTTAATAGCCGAGCGGCTCATTACATGACGGCTCCAAGCAAAGTCAATAGAATATCACGCCCAATATTTTTGCAATATAAATAATCCCAGTCTCCAGAAATAAACATTCGATTAATGCCATGGTTTGGAATTGCCGCTCTTAATCATTAATTCTCCAATGAATTCTTAAATTCATTTAATCGCATAGCCTCCAAGAATGTGTTTCACAATACTTAGCCTTCAATAATTTCCCATATCTCCAACAGTGGGACCCACAAACTCTCCCTGTTATATTACCGCCCAGGGATGTATCATTATTTAGATTAAAGGCTTACCTTATATTATAAAATGCTCTTTTCGGGGATGAAATTTTGAAGAGGTCTTGATTATTATTATAAGCCCGATACTACATGTGAGGCAGCTCCTTTGCTATGGACCACCCAGAAGCAAGAGATTAATCACCAATTTTGGTTTGCAATACCCACGTCGCTTCATTTGACTTTTTGTGAGATGCTCAATAGCCACCATTTTCCTTGTGTCTTGATTTGAACTGCAAGTCTCTTCTTTTAACGACAGGATTAATCAACATAAACCATTGAATATACCTGAGTTAACGCCTCCACTGTTCCTTTGTGACATATACGGCGCCAATTAATGTGTTACCAGTATGTGCGATGTAATGGACTCCTGGAGAGGTGTGACCATTTCTAGGATAGAAAACGGCTCAGGGAATATTAAATGACTTCACCAAAGAGGCAGAGTTAATTCAACGATGGAACCAAAGAGTTAACTTTGTTCAACTCTTTTGCTATTGGAGTATTTGATGCTTCGCCCCTTCAGAGAGACTCCAAATTTGAATATTATTAACCTGATAGCCAAGCTCCTATAATCTGTCGCATGAAGTAATAATTGCCAGTGGAAAATTGTCTATGGTATTGCCCGCCTTAAAAAAATTTATCAACTCAACCAGGAATTTTATTATAACAATTCAATGATGCGCATAAACACTTCTTAGAATTACCTCCTAATACTGCACAGATTTCTTTTCTCAAAAACATGTATAAATACAGCATCAATTTCATTTATTCACAAACACAACAATGAATACACAAATTTATGAATTGTCAACATTAGACTCATGTATGAAACCTGTATGGCTCCACCTGCAACAGATTTGGGTTTTCGTCCAAATCAATGAACTTGCAAGTTTTTCGTCCTCAAGTCCTACAAACCAGTTCTCCAAAGAATCAGATCAAAACCAAGCCTCCCTGCAAATTGTGTTCTCCAGATCTTTTATTCTTCTCACTGCCTAACTCCCCCATGCCTTCTTGAATTTCTCATTTATTTTCTCCATCTTTTAATTTTAACTTTTGAGAATTCACTTTTTTAAAAGTAACTTAATTAATTTATTTAATTTCCCAAAACATAAGTTACTTTTTTTGCACCAATAATTAATTTAAGTTGTCTTAATATTTTAACCTTTCCTTGACAACATTAAATTAATTATTTAATTTATGCTGACGCAAAAACGGGACATTACAAATTACATGCTAAAAACCCCTATCTAGTGGTAAACCTAGAGGAATTTCACTAAACACCTTGCTATGTTTATCCAAGATGAATTGGATATCAACATGATAAGACCTCCCATCTTTAGACAAGCATGTATCTATAATCAAGCACTCTGCTACCCAAGCCAATTGGTCTCTACGAAAATCTCTCTCCATCCTCTTCGCTAAAACTATCATGAGACCCCCATTGGAAGGGCCATGAAGAACTACCTCCTTCCCATCGAATTTGAATTTCAACTCCAAAGTCTAATAATTTTGTGTGTACTCATCAAGTGAGTGCAACTATTGCACTCCCAATACCAAATCCATCTCACCAATGCCAATCACATAGAAGAAATCTTGCATCTTGTGCCCTCCTAGAGTCAACTCCAACTGTTGAATCCTTCGATTGCATATAATATTAAACCCATCAACCACTGTAACATTAAATCCCTCAAATTATTTTGTCCTCAAACCCATCTTAACCACTATTCCCTCATCAATGAAGTTGTGGGTTGCCCCACTATCAATCAAAACTATCATCACCCTATGCCCTTGCAAGACTCCTCTAACCCAAAGAGGATGATATCTAGGTGTTCCTGAAAGTGTTGCAAGTGTGCCACCCAAATGCTCTCCTCCTTGATCCTCATGCTCCACCTCATCAACAACAACCTTGGGTTTAGACTCTCCTACCTTAGAATCCTTATTGGAAACCACCTCAATCTAGTGTACTTGTCCTTTTCCCAAACACCTATGACCTAGTTGTTGTGGCTCTCTACAAGTGAAGCACAGTTTTTCCTTTGAAGTTCATTCTTGGATTCCTCAACTTTGTTTGGTTTTGGAGGTAGGGCCTTAGGTTGTGAGAAACTCTTATGAGGAGGCTTCTTATGTTGAATCGGTGGTGCATTCTTGGAGTATAATTTGTTTTTGGTCACTAAATCCTCCAAATTTAGGGCTTTCCTAATGGCCTCTTGCAAGGAATTTAGATCAAATGCCTTTACCAAACCCTTGAGTGGTTTGGATAGACCCTCTACAAAAAAAACTGACTCTCCTCTTTGTCACATTTGGAACCATCACTAATCGCCTCTAAAATTCTACCACATAACGCTCAACTATGCCTTCTTAACTCAATCGTGCTAGCTCCTTGAAGTGAATCTTTGGATCCTTTCTGTCAAAACTCTCCATCAATCTTTGGCTAAACTCCTCTGAGGTAGTGATTGAGCCATGTCCTTGGGTCACTATGCCATGGTACCACCACTCATGAGCCACACCCTCTAGGTGAAGTGTTGCAAACTTGATTGCTTCCTCATTGTACATGAGATTTAAGGAGAAATAGGTATCCAATTTTTGCAACCAAGCCCTAGCTATGACCCCATTGTATCCATCAAAGGTGGGTATAGTGATTTTTCCTAACCGTTATTGTATATCTCTCTTTGGTTGATCTTGATATCTTCTTCCCCTATGATGATCATTCCTTGTTTTCATATTCAGAATACTCCATAAATGACATGTCACAGTGAATGGTTTGGTTTAGGGCACTATATTTAGAATGATACATTGCCATATCATCCTCAAGTCTTGGTGGAACTTGCTGAACTTTCTTGAATGGATCCTCTTCTTCTCTTTGCAAAAATTTGGCTCTGAATGTTTTAGTTAGTGGATTGACTGAAACCCCATCATTGGCTAAGTGACTTCTTTCAGCACCATCTGGATTAGATCTCCCAGCACTCCATTGTTGATTCATTCCTTTCAAAGTCCTCACAATTTTTGCCATAGACTCCCTCATGGCGGACTAAAATTCTCTAGCCAACTCTCTGTTTTCTTTCATAATGACATCTTGGAAGTTGATTTCTTCATTCCTATCACCCATGGCCTCTTCCTTACTATTTTCCCTTCACTAGTACCTGATTTTCTGATCTCTTTTCTGCATAAATCGTCATTCCACACACCCACAGGCTAGCAAAAAAAGTGGCTTTGATACCACTAGAATGACCCAAAAGATAGATTTTGAAATTTACTGAGTTTTCCTTGATATTTTCTGATTTTTAGAAAAAACTAAACAACAGAAAACTATGAAAAGAAACAAGTGCTGATAATAACTGAAAGTATTTATTTCAAAGTCTCATTTACACAGTCACCCAATCATGAAACTCTTGTGGTGGGAAAGGAGTCAGACCTGTTAAGTACAATTGATAAACACAGGTCCCAAAATGTGTCACAGTAATACAAACCCCTAGATCTGATTTATAAAGCCAAGCACAAGCACAATACTGATTGGAAACTGCTGCAACAGTATTTCTAAGTCTTCTGAAAACCAAAACTTGGCCCAGTATGCAGAAATAAAGGCCAGATCTGATCTATGACAACAAGAGGAACCTGATTTGCAGATGTGTTGACTGTTAATTGGCCTAAACCTAAGTTACCGGTTCGGGTTTGGGGACGGATGCGGGTACGAGAACCCGGTACGTGGGTATGTGAAGTTTTTTTTAGGGGTTTGGGTACGTATGGGTACGTGTGTGTATATATATATATATATTATATATACAAAAAAATAAGAGAAATATACAGAATTGTAAAACTAAATCATTTCATAGTATGATACTTGATCATTGATCAATGCCAAATGCCAAAGATAAATATTAAATGCCAATTGATAGTTGAAAAATATTCAAATAAGCCATATAAATGATCAGATGAACCCAGCATGTACCCGCAGATGAACCCGAACCGGGTTCATGGCCTGTGGGTACGAACCCTGTATCTATGGCCTAAACTGGTGGCAGTAGGGCTGTAGGTGAGTGTGGAAGGATGGAACTTATGATGCAAAGTGTTGGGCTAGCCCTCAAGGACCGTCCCAGGGCAGATTACCCCCTTCTGGTGCCTAGACATGATCCTTACTGTGGTTCGCTGCAGATATGGGTCAAAATTAATTGGGAATTGCGTATCACAATCACCTCTTGATGATTTGCCCTTGATGTTGATGCCAACTGCCCTTCAAGTCTGCAAGTGTATGTTGAAAACTGCTGGTCACCCTAGGTCAATGCTGATTCACCCCTCAAATCAAGCACTCAATAACTTTAGACAGCAGCAACCCTTAAAATCTGTGTCCTTGCAATGATTCCAGTGCTCAACCTGGTAGCAATAACTAGGTTAACTGTGCGAGATTTCTGATCACAAACAACAAAAGATAAAAAGATTCAAGCAAGACTACAAATCAAGGTTTTCGTCCTAACCTGGTAGGCAGCTAGGGTTTGCATCCCAGCTGGCCTACTTGAGATTAAACTCAAATTCATGCCAAAATCTCCATTGTTCACCCCAGCCAGCAAGACAAATATTTATACCTATTTATACTTTATTTATATTTTATTTATTATTATTATTTCAAATTTAAATATATATTAATTAATAAGGGTGTTTAAAAACACCTTTTTAAGAATTGCTGGAGAGGAAATGACATTTTGGCATTATGTGCCATATGTATTGCCATTTATGACTTGTCTAAGAAATTGTAAGAGCATTTATGTATAAGATATCTTATGACGATTCTATAACACATAAGAGCATGTAAAAGAAAGGTTACATAGTGGACTTGAAATATTTACCAACTTATAACATGTAAGTATGATGCACCATAGAGCATATTTGAAAAGGTTGAATAAGTCCAAATGGGGCACCCAAGTTTGGTGGGTGGTTATGAGTTATGACACACATATGAAATATGCTATTTTGAGATTGTTACCCATCATTGGTCTTAGGCGTTGAAATTCCTAGAGATTTGAGTGCCATTTTTGGGTGTCGTGTTCTCCCATGGTTTTAGGAAACCACTCTTGGTTTGTGGTTTGGACTTAGCCTATTTATTTGAGTGCTTTAATGGAGATATAAGATGATGCAATTTTGGGGATTATGTTGCTAAAATTTCTGCAAACTTGCGTTGGTTGTTCTCTTGCGAAGGCTTGAACCTGCCTATACATTATAACAAAATTGGTATTGTAAATAAATTGGTTCAAGATCTAGAAGCTACATTTTTTTCGCGAAAGGGTTTTCCCACATTGTGTCCTATGGTGATTGATTTCATTGTGTATATTTCATTTAAAACTGTTTGATAGTATTTTTTTGGTATTTCTCTCCTTATTGATTAGTATAAGAAGTGTTTCCACTATCTGCTCCCTTTCATAGAGAATTGTGAACTTAGTTGATCCAGCATTTTGGGAGCCATGTGAAGAATATTTTTGTTAAGAAGTGCAACTATTCTGCAACATTATTCAATAATGCACGCTTTGGCCTGTGCTCTAAATACTAAATTGTAGGATGACTTTGTTGCTCACAGCAAAGAGAGGAGGAAGGCCCCACAAAAAGATAGGGAAGTGGCCTTGGGAGTCAACTGATGCAAGTATTCCCAACACCTTAAACACAATCACACGCCATGGAAGTGGCATTGCAAGCTAGGTTTATATAACAGGGTTTTCTAACTGAAGAACCAGCCAGCCTGTTTGCTGTATCAGCTATAACTTATCAAAGTATATCCCAGCAGCTAAAATTAAATATCACTGAAGCATGTTTTTGTTCACTTCTCTGATCTAGAGATTGATTTTGCTTAACTTCTCAATATTCCTGAAACTAAGGTTATAAACTTGGGACCATTTCATCTAAAAATAGAAGGTTTACCATAATGCATATAAGCCTTGAGCAGAAAGGAAATTGCAAGGAGGGCAATGAGATCTTTGTAATGAATTGACCCTGCTGTTAGGAAATGTGTAAAATCTACTCCATTCAACAAAGATAGAAAGGAAGACAAATTTGAAATTGCCTATTTATATTTTGATTGGCTAATGAAGATTGACAACAGATCTCTCACTCTTCTCAAGACATAATCCAAAGAGCCAAAAAATAACTTTCAAGTGCACATCAAAAGTTATTCATAACCACATATAAATTGACTATAAGGCACAGTCAAAAGGCATTTGCACGTCCAGCAAAATTCTTTAGTATTTATTCATTATGACAGTTTGATCTAATTAAAGTTTCAAATAGCAGAACAATGCTAGTGATCTCGTGTGATGAAAATCAGGTCCTGCTTATAAATTGTAGCACGTAATCAATACAATTCACCACCAGCCCAATCTTAATAAAGACAAACAAGTCTTTCTCACGTCTTGCGTATGATAAAAAGCTCCGCAAGTTTTACATAAAAGTAACTATAATTGACTACTAGATTCGCAAAATTTTGCCCAATTTTGAGTGCATTTATTCATGATTTTGAAATATTACAAGTGTGATCAACGAAGTAGAGTGTCATTTCAGACCTTTAACACGTTATTCACATTGTGTGGAAATAGTGTTTATGAAGATATGGATGTGCTTCACTGGAGCTAAAACTTTTCAAATTGTGCTCCGCAGGCTATATATACATTATGATTTCCATCTAATTGAGTTGAAACTTTAACTCAAACCCTGCTGAGAAGGTTAGGAAATCCGAGCACCTCCAGTTTAAAAACTTGTCTAATACCAGGAAAGTGATGCAGCAGCATACTAAGTCAGATAAGTGATGCGTATAGAATCTGTTATTTTGAAGAAGATATGGATAGAGCATATAATGTTCATTTATAGTTGTATGTAGAAAACTAAATTTAGAATGGATGCAATTGCAAACTATATCTAAGAGTTTGACATGTGATTGTTTGGGCAGACAGAAATTGTGTTATTCGAATGTTAGTATTTAAAGAAGCTGAGGTTACCGTCTTGTAACTTTTGTGGGTGTATGTTTATTTAATTTTGCATAATCCTGTTCGATGTCCTGGGAATTGCTGCATTGTAGAGCAACTTGGTCCAGTAGAGAAAGCTGAAATCTGATATGTTTGACATTTCATATGGCCTCACCTTATAACCAAACAAAATAACACATGAGCCTCAATGAATGAGAAATGTGCTCTGTGCACAGGCAGAGATTGGCATATTATCACTAGAAAAACAAAAGAAGGGTTTGACTCTTGCAGGTTCTCTTGCCAAAGAGTGATCACAATTTACCCATAACTTTTTGACAGGCAGGAAGAAGTACCTAAAGCATAAAACAATATTGAAACAACATAGCATAAAATTCAAAAGCTCCTAAAACATTTTTTTTCTCTTGAAAACCATGGTATTTTCTTGCTGAAAAAGAAACGGAGGCCTGAACATTAATAGTTTACCTGGAAATTTGTTTGGCGGGATGCCTTAGTTATTGATGATGATTGGTGAAAAGCTTTCATGCCCACCACCACCACCATGACTGAAAGTGCAGTTTATGTCTCTCTCTGAAATGGATATCACAGTTTACCTCCCAATTTACATGCATTTGCTGTTTTCGGAATTGGGTAGTTGATTGTGGCCGAAAGAAAATAATAAGATAATCTCAGTTATTTTCACTATATTATCTCCATGTCGAAGTTTTACCCTGTCATTTGGAAACAGGGAAAAAAGCAGCTGACCAACGAACAACAATAAAATACGGACCACTAGCCTAATTTAAATGGGTTGCCTCAATTTTTTAAGATTCTCCATCGCAAATATGTGGGTATGCCATGATTGGGTAGTAATACGAGTTGACATTGAAATAGTATTCTCCTTCAGTTTTTAAAATCGAATTCCTTTGTGGGATGACTCACGAAAGCGAAATTTTATCAAAGAAAATCCCACGTGTAAAATCAATAGAATGTGGCACAGAGACAACCAAGTAGATTATCCGTGAACAATCAAATTTCATCTACATATAATAGAGATAAGGGTAGCAAACATCATGTTGCACGCAAAATATTATTTCATAGTTGCCTGGCACTTGTGGTCAGGCTCGTATCCTTTTTGAAAGTACCTGTGATGCGATATAACGTGTTATCTAGTCAGCATTTTGGATGCACATTTGACCGTATGTGCTTTAAATTTCAATTAGTTCATAAATAAAGTATTAGGAAAAATTTAATTAATTTTAACTAGCAATTGCATCTTGGTGTGCAATGGGTACGCCGAAGAGGTGTGGAGGTTGATTATGGAAAAAATTGGTTTTTTTTTGGCATACATTTCTGTGATACATGAGATTTAATGGTAGATCATTTAGCAAATATGCATTCACTTACATAGATTGAAACACAACTGAAACAAAACCTTTGAATTAGAAAGATATTTTGAAAGTGGTAAAATCACTGTAACAAATAGAAGAGTTATAGAAATGATTTAGATTATCATTAGAAGCAATTTGACTGTTGCGATTTCATCATTGTACAGTCATTCAGAGTCTACAGTTTGCAACAATCTATTCAACCCATATCCACCCAATTTTAACTAAATTGACTATTTTGAGGCCCATTTTCTACTGGTCATGAAAATAAGATGCCAATAACTTATTTAGGTTACACATTGGATTTTGTACAGAATAAATTTTAATTGTTTTTTCAATATAAATTGGGGCTTAACAACCTATGTACAACCTAATATATTATATTGCTTAAGAGATTACATATGTAATAATCTTTTTGCATAAGATCAATTGATGGCTCATTTAGGGAATTTTTTTTTTTTTCAACAAAAGGTTCAATGGAGAAGTGATGACTTAAAAACAGTTGTGCATCCACTTACATAATGTGTATTGACATTGATAGGACAAAGAGACTCAAGCAAAAGTCCTTTTTCAAAAGTATAGAATGTAACTCAGAAACACCATTGACCCAACATATCTTGACAAGAATTAGCATGGAAACTGTGGTAACTTGGATCATTACAATCTCTTACAAACATATTTCTAAATAAAATAAATCAAGCAAGATATAAATGGAAGCTTTCCACATCTAGACTTACCACAAGTTTATTTGGAACTGTTTTAGAAGATAATATAGTTTGTGTTCTCTCCTGGGAATAGAGATTCACTTGGAATGATAAAAGATTGAAGGTATCCTTCACTGGAAATAGAATAAATAGGATTCTTTTAATTAAATTTCTAACATAGATGTAATTTGTGGATAAAGTCAAGTATTTACCAAGAATCCTGCCAAAATATTAATACTGCCAATGATATCTTCTAAGAATAAGGGTCTCTTTAAGCAAGAACTTCAACTACCACTACAAAAAATTCAAACTAGAAGCTCAAGACAAGATCTCGTGAATTGAAGGACATAGTTTTACAAAGTTCATAAGTGTGAAGTGATTTTGTTGAACCAAAATGTCACATCCCCGAAATGCACCCATTTTTAACTTGTCATAGATAGCTAAACAAATTGATTTGTTGATGGCAAGGTGCAAAATGATGCAAGTTCTACAATTTTCTTAGCGTGTGTTACAATGCCAATTTAGTTCAATATATGTTTTGAATGTCCATATCATTAATATCTTTTTCAATAAGTACCTTGCATGCAATCACAACACTTAGCAATGATACCATTCATCTAAATTTTGGAGGTCCTGTCAATATGAATGTTTATTACCATGAAGGTTCTCTTGAATATATTATCCTGATTACATTAGACCATTGACACTTATGATTACATACCTTATCATTATAAAAATAATCTAAATTTAATATAATACTTCTTAGCAATTAAGTGGTATTTAATTCTACAATACTATTATTAACTAATAGATAATTCTAACCTATCTCTATCATGCAAGCTCTTCAAACAAAATAAAAATAAGGAACTATCTAAAGTGGCTAGACTTTCCTATTGAGCACATGACCTTGCTTAATAGTTGATTGAGTCAACTTAAACAATTGGCTATACACATTAGCTACTACAGCATAGTGAATCCTTGGAATAAATTTCATAGTATACCTTTATTTTATCCAACTAAATATTTACCCTTCTCCCTTAACTCCTTTTTAAACACATTCAAAATGTGCACTACCAACTATAGTGCAGTTAAAATGAATTCAAAAGAAAAGAACTCCATAATTTTGCTCGCCTTTTTGCCCACACCATTATGATGGCATTGAATAGCAACGATAATAATGTAGCACAAGCTACAGTGTCTAATTTAGATTTAAAACTATGCACTCCAAGACTCTCAAGAATGCACTTCAAACTCACTAAAATGAATCTGAATCTTACAAATATTGGCAGTTGGACTCTTTTCATGAAGGCCATAAATATCAATCTTCAGCCTTTCATCTACTAGCATAAATGTCCATGCATTGGGCTTGCATGTAATTCAAGGCCAAGTAGAAAATCAAAATTTGGCACATTAATAAAGTATGGGTGCCATGTGAAGGCTAGGAGGAAGTCTAATGCGGAGAAACTTCGCACTGAAGGTTTAGAAGTGGTGGAAGCTAGTTGGCAATGGACTTTGGAGGTGCTTCTCTTTCAAAAAACGTGTAGGGCATAGTCTTTGAGCCGTTGTGCTCTATTTTTCTCTTCTTGGGTACCATTGTATCAATTCTGGAAATTTGTTTTAGTCGTGTTTTCTTTTGTAGGTCTCTTTAGCTCTCCCCTTTCTTCTCTTTTCTTCTAGAGACTCATGTAGCTTTCTGCTCCTCTACGTCTTGGCAGTTTTATGTAATTTTATTACCTTTTAATAAAGGGAGTGGGCCCATATCCCCACAACTTACTAAAAAAAAAGAAGTATGGGTGCCATGTGGTTTTGTATAGTAGATTAATTCAATGGGAGGATGAATTGTTGATCGGACTGTACATGGAACCCAATACCCACTCGATCAGAATTTCAGATGTGTTCTTAATTAGGTACCTTGTATACCATACCCTCGACCCCCAAACATTGAATCTCCAACTTTTCTTGCACTGTTCACTTCCATCTACCTCCTTGCACAATCCAAGTCCTTGCAACTACTCAATCAAAATTTCCCTGCTTAGAAACAACTATTCATCCTAAAGGTGTAGGTTCACGTGTACTTCCAGTGATAAAAAAAGAAAGATCAAGACACCCATGCAACAATTAATGTGATGATTGAAGTTTCAAGCCTTGGTGGTCCTCATGGCATTTTCTGGCCACCATTCTAATGGATTTCACGACTGTAATCAAAAGGAGAAGGGTTTACTCATGCCTCTAGGTACCTTTGCACATCCCAATGAGGCAATGTCTACTGAAGGGCATTGAAGATGATGACATCAAGGGCATGGGTGTAGGAAAAGAGGGCAATCTAAAGAGGTGAAGCTTCTTTCTCTACTGAAAGTTGTAAATATACAATTTGGGAAACTCGCACCCTAAAAGCCATATATTTAATGTCGACGACTTCAAATAACACAAATCTTCAGACAACGGAGGGGCACAAGACAGAAAAATTAATTCAACAAGCCATACATCTCTTCACAACCAATTTCAAATCAATCTCTCTATTTCACTCCTCCCCAAATGTGTCTATCACAGAGAAATTGTGTATTCCCTAACTATGCATCTACTCGCAAAAAACCTAATCTTAAAAAAAAACCTTGTTTCTCCACATCCAAATTTAGATCAGCTCATCTACGTCCCTTTTGACCACATGGATATATCACACAAGAATCTTGTATCTACACATTCAAATTCATAACATTCTCACTGCTTCAATCCTCCCCAAATGGATAAGTCATACAAATGTTTTGTGTATACCACCCATAGGCATACCCCAAACAAATTTAAACTACATCAAAGCTTGTACCTCCATACCCAAATTCAAACTATTCTCTCCTCACAAAGGATATTAACTACACAAATATTCTGCATATAACACCAATGTATGTTAAAAAACTATTCTTGCACGCACCATGTTTACACTCATATCCAAATTGAAAACACCCTCTCTTTGAACATGAACCCACAATACAAAAGCTATGTTGTACATTGAACACTGGAACCTCATGTCACAGAAATGTTCAGTAGATCCTCATATTGACAACAATCATCCTCATGCACTCTACTTCATTACTTTTCAAACAGAACCACCCTCCCCACTGAGAAAATCCTTTCCCCACATCCCCAGCTTAGTCCATAAGTTTTCTGCAACAAAGCCCATCTAAAGTCTCATGATTTGAACAAGAAAAATTAAAACAAAAATGAAAGAGGCTAATATATATGAAATAATCATCTTGTACAAAATTTGCAATCTTTTAGTGAAGCTTGCAATATATTCAATGGGAAACCCAGCAGCGGTCCAATCAACTCTGTTGACGACCATTCCTACCTACTCCAAATTTCAAAATTAAATGCAAGGAAAAATTCGATCAACGA